>PVKH010025889.1:0-13336 GCA_004027955.1 Chaetophractus vellerosus | reverse complement strand
CTAGGTCTGGCTTATTCAACACCATAGTTGTCCACCAATTAGTTGTGCAATGAGCAGTATTGTCTGTAAGTGACCCTGGGATCTTACTGTGGATTTCCTGAACAATAAGCGACGTAGGGTTGCACCCACCCCACCTTCACCCCATTCTCTCAGTTGCTGGGGCTACACCCAAGTTCAGCTCCCCTCGGGATTGATGGCAGGTGTTTGGGGGATGTGGGAGGAGAATGTTTACCCATGGGACCTCGAATATACAAGTGCTGGGAAGCTAGTTCCCCCCAGACAGCTCATGTAACCATGGCCCCCTAAATCCTAACTTCCTGATGCTAAGCACCCGTGTACTCCTCCAATTAACAAGATAGCTTGGAAACGCGTCCTATAAAAAGGTGAGTTAACAGCTCACCTGGACTTGGAATGACTTTCCATGGGTGATGAGGGAGAGGAGGCACAGGGGGAGGAACAATGGCTTCCTCTTGCTTACTGGAACCTTGAAGGCTTGACCTTTCCCAATAAAACCTTATCCCATGCCATGTGATGTTATGGAATTTGTTCCAAACCCAGAAAGGACACACCTGACAGGGGAGGCTGCTCATGTGAACTTACCTTGTTCACAGGTATCATGCCCCAGCAAATTTAGATGCATAATCCATATTTGCACACAGTTCCTTTTATTGCCACTTACAAATTGTTTTTTATTGTAATATTTATGTTAATATTTTCATCACTCCTTTCATGCTTCAGTGAACAAGTTTTGAGTCACCAATCCATATTTGTGAACAGGTAATGTAAAGCAAGAACAAGTTAACAAACCTAAGCAATGACATACATATTATGTGAAAACCCATCAACTAAGTTAAAACTGTACCCTGTTTCCAGAATGTTAGTCAAGGCAGACTGACCCAAATTCCCAAAGCACATGCAGAAACTCTAAAGAACATACAATATGAGCTAGTCATAAATAATTTTTTAAAAAATAAAAATTCTTCTTAAACTTTAAATTTGTGAACAATATATGATTTTTTAAAGAGTGCCATTGTCTTTTTCTTTTTGTTTTTTCCCCCTTCGAAAACTGCCTAAAAATGCCTGGGTCCCACTTAATTAATATCAGGGACTCCATTGCTCTTTGAACATTCTTTGAGAAAACTGATCCTGAGAGATTCTGGGAACTGCTTGACTGAGCAAGCATTGCCCCCTTCTCTGCACTATCTCCCCCCACCCCACTTTTAAATATAGTAATTCTAATTTTATCTGGTTTACATAAAAGCTTTCTTGTAAATTTTGTTAGAAGGGAGGATTTTCAACGTTAAAAAGTTTGAAAGCCATAGATAGTCTCTAAGGAACTCTTCATCTTTTAAAATTCTATTACAATATAATTTCCCAAAGCATTCATTGTCTGAAAAGTTCACTTTGGCCTATTCACAGTATTGCTGTTATTAAACATTTTTATGATTCTAGGGAAGGGAAGTAGTATATATTATCTCGTTTAATCATCATAATCATAATGAGAAATAGATGGTATGATTTCTGTCTTACTGATGAGGAAATGGAGGCTCATAGAGCCCAGATAACTGTATTGTCCTATGGCTAAATAGGTGCCCAGCACACCCATGTGTGAACTGGTCCCTCTGACAGCCACAGTCCACTCCTTCTGCCTCTGGGCATCACATTACCTTAGCTGTGCCTAGCACTCCAGAATCTGGGTGACTAAATGGAGTTTATCTCTGAATCCTCTCCACCTTCCCATAATGCCTCTCTTCTCCCCTTCCCCCCCCCCCGCCCCGCCCCATGCCTTCACAATAATTGCTAATTTATTTTATGTTTTACTCTTGGCAGGTAATCATGGAAGGCATAGAGTAATAACCAAAGTGTGAGATGATCTGGCTTAGCACCTAGGGGGCATTTGTATTTTACTTGGAGACTCTTGAAGATGGAAAATTCTTTTGCAGCTCAAATGAATGAGGCTTTCCTAGAGGATTGACAGGTGGTAGGGTTTATACTTTGGAATCAGGAGGCCTTTCCTGGTGCCTTATTAAACCTTGCCTTATAGACAGCTTTATGCCAGCTGCTAGTGTTATCAACCATTATTATGATTCCTTCTAACCTCCACAGCATCTAATAAATAGGTAGAGCATGATAATAAAAGTGTTAATCAATAGAAAATATTCTTGTAGTTATGATTTTCCTAATTGTACTGCAATAGATGGCATGGTTTTAAGCATGATTTTTCTATATAATCAAAAAGCCCAAGTGTGCCCCTTTCAAATGAAATGCATTTTGTGTGTGTGTCTCAAAGCTGAGTTAAGCATCTCTATTACAGGAATTCACCGTGTCATTGGAGATGGCAAAGTCCTTGTGCAGCTTTCAGAAGAGTACAGCAAACTATCAGAGTTCACCATGCCATTTTCTTTTAAGATATGAGAAGTCCCGGTTTTGTGTGTGTGTGTGTGTGTGTGTGTGTGTTTGGCAGAGCTGTTTGTCCATGTGTGCTGGAAGCATGAGAAGATTGTATGTGGAATTTCTCAAACTAGATATAGAGCTTACTGGTGGTTAATGGTTGGTTTCCAGCTTGTTATGATGATGATCATTCCGCCATGCTCATTATGATGCTGTCTCTTGGCCACCACTATCTTAGTAGACATAGCATGGGTACAGGGAGGTTGGTACAGTAAACCCTGTCAAACAAGACTTTTTTTTTTGAAAGGGTTCCAACTGACTATTTTTTGCCTTTTTTTGTTTTTTTTTGAAACATTTTTTTAAAGATACTTAGATTACACAAATGTTATACAAAAAATATAGGCATTTCCATTTGCCCCACTCCCCACACCTCCCACACCCTCCTACATAAACAACATCCTTCATTAGTGTGGCACATTCATTGCAATTGATAAACGCATCCTCTGGGGCATTGCCACTGAGCATGGACCATGGTTCACATTGTAGTGTACACCGTCTCCCACACAGTTCTGCAGGTTATGGGAAGATATATAATGTCCTATATCTGTCATTGCAGTGTCATTCAGGACAATTTTCAAGTCCCCAAAAAGCCCCCGTATTACACCTGTCTTTCCCTCCCCCTGCTCCCAGCACCTCCAGTGGCCACTGCATCCATATCAATGTCAAGCAAGACTTTTGACCAGCTAAGTAAACTTGGGGAAAGCAACTTTATTTTCTGATAACATTGATGATTCTTTATAGAAAATCCTTGAAGAGTTCCTTATGCTAATTCATCTTAGAATGGTTGCATAGAAAAAGAAATATGTAAGATTGGAAAGGAAGAAGGGAAGGGAAGGTGGACGGTAGATTGTAAGTTACATTCAAATTCTGGAGGGAGAAAGAGGTATCAAAGTTAAAAAGCTGAGTAGAAACCACTATGACATTAGACCACGACTGTCATTAAGAGTGAGCTGACATATGAGGTCAGGCCAAAGGGTTCTAGTAGGTTCTACTTTACTCTAGAAATACCAGGTAATTTGTAGGGGGACAAATTTGTTCCTAGGACAACCTCCTCTTTGAGAACTAGATCCTCCAAATTAATGATATTCTGCAATTAGAAAATTTTTTGTTGTTGCTTTGGTCTTAAAATAGTTGACACCGTGGCTGTTGCTACAAAGCTGACTGATGCAACTTGATTATAATTTGGCAACTGAATTAAGGTATCAGTTCTATGTTTGAAATGTAAAATGAGTACAGTGATATCACTTGGTGAGATCATCACAATCTACTTCTCTTAATGTTTCCATAATTTCTAATCCCAATCTTACATCTCAGTAATTTATTTTTGGTAATGAAGTGTTTTCTCCTCCAACACCTAAGTTTTACCATCTTATTGAGGTGAGGAGAGGGCACTCTTAGTATTATTTCCATTATTTTTACTTTGTCCACTAGAGTGAGTTGTCCTCAGTGGTTGATTAATATATTTAGTATGGTTTCATTTATGTGGAAACCGTCTTAATGTGGATAAATGAAGACAGACAATTAACCAATATTTTGTATTGAATTAGTGAAGTTATTGAAATGGATATGAGGTAATAAGACAGGTACCCTCCAACAGAAAAATTGGCAAGGAGTAAGCAGACACTTCTGAAAAGAAGAAATATTAATGAAAAAAAAACACATGAAGCATGCTCAACCTCACTAGTGATGAAAGAAATGCAAATCAAAATAACCATAGCATCTCTTGCCTATCAAACTGAAATAAAAATTACTATAATAACTTGTATTGGCAAGCATGTGGGGAAGTGGACACTCTCATGCACTTCTTGTGAGCAGGTGAATTAAAAGCATTTCTGGAAATTAGCATGACAATATGCATAACAAATTTTTAATTTGCATACTCCATGACTTGGAAATTACATTTCTAGAAATGTATCCTAAGGTCATAATCATAAATGCCCACAAATTTCACCTACAAGTTTGTTTAGTGAAACATTGTTTATAATTGTGTGGGGGAAAAGGGGGGAAATAAATTAGATGTCCAGTAATGGGGAATTGATTTAAAAAATAAAATTAGATCCATAAAATGAAATTTTATACGATTAGGAATTATCCTGCTCGAGAAATTGTTCATGATAAAGCCAAAGAGAATGCAGTACAAACATGAGCCTCTTTTATGTATATATGTATATCTACATCATCTATCTAGTTACACAGTAAATGGACTAGAGGGATGCTCACTAAAATATTAAGTGAGTGATTTCTTCTTTTTGATTATTGGTACTTTGCAAACTTTCTGTAATAAGTATGCAATACTATTTTTAGTTTTTAACTGATATTTTCAAACATACACAAAAGTAGGGAAAACAGTATAATGAATCCCTGTGGATCTCTCACTCAATTTCAACTACCAACTACATTCCTTTAAAAATACCATTAAAAAATTTCACTCACATACCATTGTGCTCAAACATCCTGGAGCTACTTATTAATTGCTTATCTTCATAAAGAATTTGTTATATCCTCCCTTGAAAAGCATTTTGTTTCCACTGCCTAAATCCTGTTTCCAAAACACTGGCTTAGACATTTTTCTTAAGAGAAAGCTAAAAGCATATCAGTGTTGTTAAAGAAAATAGTAAATCAATAATATGACTTTTTAGTTTTTTAAATTAAACTTAAAAACATCTCTGTTTTCTGGCAGTTTATTATTGTTACTCAGAATACATAAACAGGAAGCTTTATAAACAGTGAGGTCAAGAAAGTGATCTGGCCAATTGTGTGTGGTCCTTGCACCTCTTTCCTCGTCTAGCTTAGGGTTTGGGGCAGGACTTGGTAAAACCCATTTAAGTAAAGGATTCTGTTTGTTCTGCAATCAGTTCGGGGAGCACTTTAATTCTTGAATTCAGAATTTGAAATACAGTACCTGCTGTGCAAGCAGATGTTTATAAGGAGATTCTAGGAGAAGTTAGGGGCTTCTAAGAGAATTTAAGAGTTTTGGAGCAAACAAATCCTTTTGTTTACTCCAAAAGGATTATGTGTTTACACGCAAAAAACAGACTCCCATGAGTTGAACTATTTTCTCCACTGAAGAGTAAAAGAAACAAAAAGGTGCAACACTCAACATCTAGTATGTTTGTAACTGAAAAACTCTCTACCAGACTCCTGTTTTCTTACCAAGCTTTAAAGGCACATTTTTTTGCACTCCACCTTAGTGGTAGTGTGTGCATTTTGATGGACTGACCCCTCTGGAGAATTTTAATGTGTGCTATTTTTTAAAAATCCTGGATATAACTTACTTTTGGAAAATGGAAAATTGTTTCTTTTATTTCCATAAGGCCCAATACCGTGGTTCCAAAGCATTCAGTGTAACTGGATCATAAAAATAATAAATGTATGACAACATGAGTATAAACATAATAAATGTCATGCTTTCACATGGCAAATTGTCAATATCTATTGACATTTGTTCTTATGGCATCTATTAAGGCCACACCATATTTATTAACTCTGGTTTGATTATACTGCTCCATTAACTTGGTAATTTCATTATAGTTTAAGAGGGATTTTAGCTGCTGGATTTAGTTTAAAATTTTATGCACAAGCTCAGAAATCCTTGGGCAGTGAACACATTTCATATAAATCAAATAAATAATTAACAAATTATCTGATTTTTCTCTTTTGAGAAGCAGAAAACAATGGAATCAGGATCAGATAACTTTCTGATAACATAAACTGAGAAATTGCTCTTAGAGATTATACTCATAAGCTGTATCTGGTGTATTCATGTACTTGTTAGTAGAATACTTTTTCTTAGAGATACCCATGTTAGAGGTAAACAGTACTCAGATCAGAAAATAGATGTTTAGCGCACACAGACTGTGTGAACAATGAAGAAACATGCTTGCATGGGGGCAAGGAGGCTCTGTACATTTGCTTGTTTCTGAACCGATTTTAAACACAATACTGCAGAAAGCTGATGAGAAAAATGTTCCTCTGCTGAAAAAAATCTACAAAGGCCACAAAAAGGACCCGTTAAGAGAGAATATGTTGGGTAAGGACTTCTTTATCCTGTGGTCATTCTCACCTGCAAAAATAGGTTAGAGAATATAATTCTGTTATTGCAGCTACTGTCTATTAGCAAGTCATAGATTATACCTGGGCTTCACCCTTCTGTTCTCACTGCACTAATTTGTTCAATTTACTGTCTTCTTTGAAGCTTTCTTAGAACATCAAAAAAGACTGTTTTAAAAGCTTTGAAAACAAATGAGTAAACGCAGATTCTACTTATTTTGTCAGGATGAACAAAGCTATTTGGATGTGCTCAACTGCTCTGGCATGAAGACAAACACGATCAGTTAAATTAATGAACTATTTCACTGGGATCAAAAAGTTTCAGCAGAACTTATTAGTTTTTTATGGACAGAAACCCACGTATTTGACATAACCTCTGTATCTGTAAAATACTCCCTCCATGTTAGCATCAAGAACAGAGAATCACAATTCAGATAAAAACGGTAGCACATGATAGAGACTTTACAATGGTTGGAAGAGAGGCCAAAAATGATCTTTTTAAATTTCTGAAGTGATTTCCAGAAACACATAGCAGGCTAAGTTCTTTGTACAGTATGTATTGTTAGCAGGTGTTGCGAGTGCTTTATTTCTTACACACAATGCTGACATTTTACTCCTTCACACTCTTTAAGGAACAAGCAGCATAATTGGAATTCCTTTGAGAATGATTTGTTAGTTATTTTGGACCTTTCCAGGGAGTAAATGGTAAATAAGAGCTGAGTTTTTGGACATCAGTATCTATTGGTTGAGCAGATTATACTGTAAATTTTAAAAAGGAAGGGCAATTTAGGCAATAATAGCTAACAGCTGCACGGTTATTGTGGCATAGTGGCCCACCTGGGCTGAATTGTGACTTGCAAAACAAAGCTGAATGCTTTCAATTCCATGATGTATTATGCTACATGGGAAGCTCTCAGCTAAGCTAAATGTAGAGCTCCTGTCAGACCATCCCTCTGCCAAATTACTACTGCGTTGAAAAATGAGTACTGTGATATCACTTGGTGAGATCATCACAGTCTACTTCTCTTAATGTTTCCATCATTTCTGATCCCAATCTTACATCGCAGTAATTTATTTTCGATAATAAAGTGTTTTCTCCTCCATCACTTTGGTAGTACTTACATTAATTTTTTTTTTCTCATTCAACTAGTTGAGAATGAGTACATGAAGTCTCCTCCCACCTTCATCGTGAGCAGTATAATAGATGAACAATGATTTACTTGCTCTGATTTTTATATGTTATATGTAAGTATTTTAAGTATGGAGGAATGTTCTCAGAGATGGCCTAAACTCAGCAAAAGTAACCGCTTTTGCCGTTAATAATTGAGTACCAAATGATGTGATTGATTGCCTTTCACTTAGAAAGAAAAAGATAAAAGAAAAAAGTGTTTCTCCTTTTCCATCATGACCCCAACTCCTCTGTATTTTTCTGATTTTTCTGCTATACTCCATAGTGTTGAGAATAATGGAGACATCTAGAAACATGAATTCTTAGAAAAGGAAGGAGTTGGAAGCCATGTGGTCTTGCTGTGAATCATCAGGAATATGAGCCAAAGAGAAGTTGGGCATGATATCAAGCATTGTTTTCTTTCCAGGTTTTGCTAAATCTGGCTCCGTTTTACAAACACTTCAGGGACGTTCAGAGTTCTACACTTTATTCCTAACTCCTTCATATGACCCTGAGAAGTCATTTAAACGTATGCATGTGTTTGAGAGGGATTTTAAGCCAGCTTTTAAAATGTATCAGTAATAAAAGGTGTTCATTTGAATGCTTTCTCCTCATACACTCTCAGACTAAAGCATGGAAACAGTGTGGTTCTATTTTGATGTAAAGAATAATTCATATTTTTAATAAAGCCAAATGGCTGCCTGGATGAATCTGTTAATCAGTTTTTTCTTTGCTTGTTTTCTCTCAGTAATGTGGTTTCCATTATACATTTCAATTCTGTTTCATTGCTGGTAAGCATCTGTTTTAAAATACAGTTAAAAATTGGTACTCTTGGTCCAATTCCAAGGGGCAAAATCAGCAGGAGTAAGTAATCCCACAGACTTAAGAAGAACCTCCTAAACCATGAAAAAAAGTAATAAGTACTAAACTTTGAATAAAAGAGCCATAAATGAGTCTGGAAGCCTCATTTACATTGTAATGTGCATACCAGCATGATGTCATTATCAATTAGTGTGAGTATTTTCTAACAGCCATCTATTCTGAGTATGTAGTCATTTAGTTTATGGTTATGATTACGGTGTGTGTGTGTTGGTATCAGAGGGAGAACACTAAAGTAGAAGTGTCCATGGAAAGCAGTAATACAGAAAAAATTTATGCTGGCCATGAATCAGTCCCACTTCATTTAATGTTATTTATTGATATGAGGTAGATATAGTACCTCAATAATCTATGCATGTTGAACAGAATAATAAAATCTGGCTGTAATATAATCTTTCTACAATATGAGTGAAAGCAAAAGAAATATATGTATATATTCCTTTTTTGTCAGCCTCATAACAATGTAATTTTTTTTTTTATTTTGGAATGCTGCAGTTATTGTCGAGACTAGTATTTCATTCTCTGTATTTTGATGTCTTGCTCCATCTCTGTTTGGATTATGTTTTGAGAATCTCAGGGCATTGATTAGGGTAGTGGTATCTGAGGTATGAGGTGAGACTGTCCTCTTGCGTTTAGGGTTGTTCTTTATAACTCTGTGCTTTCTGGGAGAACGCAGGGCAGTTTGCAGTTTGTGTAAATATAAATGAATAAAGCAGTCTTGACGAGACTTTGTGCTTCTGAGGCCTGGTTTCTTGGCTTTAGGCTGTCTTTTTAAATTTAATGTGTTTCTACTTCCTTCTGTAGGCTCTGAAATATTCCAGAGCCTTTTTTAAAAAAACCTTTGTGCTTTCCTGCATTTCCACACATTAACTCATCGTAATTAGTAGGATTTTAAAAATTTATTTAAGAGTTCAGAACATAAATACTTAAGTTGACTGAGACTCCTCCGTGAAAGATATACAGTAGTTCATCTTTTTTTGTGAGGAGTATTTCTATCAATAATATGTTGAAAAATATAGGACTACCTGAGAGATGTACATCTTATCACAACAACAAAAAAGAATGAAAAACAATGATTGGTTTACCTGTGCAATAAAGGAAAAAAGTACTAAGTAAACAAACAAAAAAACCCAGCAGCAGCAACAAAATGCTGTTTCTGGACTGTGCTCTGAGCCTTTTCCCTAGGAAGACTGTTGCTCTTCTGGACAGTGGTATCCATTCAGTCTTCTCTGCTCTCAAACTAAGGGTGGGGTACTTGGCTCCCAGGATGGTGCAGCTTGGTGATTTGTGTAATGTTCTGTGTCTTTGTTAATCACACAATGGAAAGATTCAACTTACTGAATCATTTGCTTTATTACAACTCCGGAACAGTACTGTAACTGCCTATTGGGAACTTTCTCTGAGGGCGTTATTCTGGAGGCAGTCACTATGTAAAAATCCCTTCTATTCCAGCAAATGGCATCAGTGCATTCTGCTACAACTATGTTAAAGAACAAAATAACCCTTTTGGAGGTTTTTGATGCTGCATTTAATAACCACATGATATTTAATGACTTCATGATAAATTTTTAGTATGGTAATTGAATGAAATAATGTATGTAAGAGTCCTTTGGTACCATGCCTGGTCAGTGGTGAACACTCAACACATGTTAAAAAAATCCAGCAGTGATGCTGGCTATTGACCATGTTGACGTCATATAATAAGTTTCAAATATGGGCGTCCACGTAAACTGCTTTGTTTGAAAGCTTGGATATGTCCCATTTTCTCAGCCCATAAATGTTTATTAAAAATTCTATATGTCACTGAATTGTTCACTTTAAAATGGTTTATTTTATGTTATATCAAGTTCGCCTCAATTAAAAAAAGACCTTTAAAACACGTATAAAATTCTTCTACTTGATTCCATCTTCTTTCACTGTGTCCTAGATTTCACTCCATCAGAATCCCAACTCATGTCATTTCAGTCTCCTGTTCCATCATCCTCTTTTCTGCAACCTATAAACAACCTCATGCCTCCTGTCTCCCAATCCCTTCTCTTCAAGCAATTGACATAAATTTATTCTTTCTTTCATAGTCAAACTTCTTAAAAGAGCCATCTACTTGATGTTAGCTCCTAACTTTCCATATAATGTGAAAAGCAACAAGTGATATGGCAGAAAGAATTTAAAGGTATAGTGGTATGCGTAGTATATTGGGATCAATTGCAAGTTGAGTACTAATCAGAAAAAAAGGAGAGGCTGTGTCTCTAAGTCAGCCTTCAGGTATCTAAATTGTGAGCCTTGATTGTAAGAAATTGTCCTACATACTGTGGGGGATGCCAAGTGAGACAAGGCAGAGTTTCCATCTCCCAGCTGCTTATGAACTAGTTGTGGAGAGAACCACATACATAGAAAGATACTGAGAATGAAGTAGAAGGCCAGATGAATGGTTCAGGCCATGTGCATTGTGGAGTTCAATGAAACAGGCTGGATAGAACATATAGAGGTACTTTTGAAACCATCTGAGGCTGCCTAGGATTATGGAGATGATGATTCCTGAGGTTAAAAGGCAGAAAAACACCCTTTGTTTGGGAGGGAATGGTGGCAAGATTAGAGGTGGATCTAAAGCTGGGTAGATAAAACAGGGCCAGGTTGAGGCAAACGAGTTCCAGGTGAAGGAACGTTGAACCTCCCTGGCAGCGATGGATTATTAGCAAGCACCAACTAGGACTAAAAGGGGAAAATGTTAATACAAACGAGTTCTTATGCCTAAGAGATTTCAAAGTGAGTGGGGAGGCCATTCCAGTTACACTTATGCACATCTCAGCAGGATCTCATTGACTGCCACAGTATAGAGTGCCTCAAACAGCGGGGCTCCTGGGGGCTCTAGAAACATCTAGACACTATAGGAAGGGCAGACAATCTTAGGAATTCAGCACCCTGTCAGTGGGCTTTTCTTTGGAATATATGCTTCTCAATGTAACAGAGTTACATTCATTTATAATTTCCCTACGCATCGCTCTTCTGTCCCTTTTATTTGAACCTATAATTAGCTTTATGCTCATTAAATATATGTCCCAGAGATTTAAATCTTTGGTCTGTTCATATGCTGTTTGAGCCCTGAATCTCAGCAGAGTTGCAACACCTACTATCCAGTTCATCAGACTCGTCCAGGACAACTAACAAAAGATGATAATGGACAACCCACATCCCAAAAAACAGAGTATCCACAACTGCAAGCAAGAGAGTTTCATTCATCTGCCCCATGGGTTCTAAGCCCCCTCTCAATGAGAAACAGAGTGGGCATCACCATCCCAAAATCCTAAAGATTGAGGAATGAACAAACATAAGAGGAGAATGCAACTATGGACTAAAATAGACTTATTCTTATTCTAGAAATGGAAGAACTTGTGTCATTGATATAAAGACAGTGGCCACCAGAGGTTCTGAGGGGAAGGAGAGGGAAGAATGGGTTTAACGGGGCCTTTTGGGGACATTGGAATTGTCGTGCATGAAATTGCAATGATGGATACAGGCCATTATACATTTTGTGAAAACCTATAAAATTGTGCAGTGCAAAGTGTAAAATATAATGTAAACTATAGACCATGTTTAGTAGCAATGCGTCAATATGTGTTCATCAGTTATAACAAATGTAACACACTAAAGAAAGATGCTGTTAATGGGGGAAAGTGGGGGAGGAGGAGTGGGTGGGGTATATGGGAATCCCCTATATTTTTATGTAACATTTATGTAATTTAAAGCTTTTTAAAAACAAAACGTGTGTGTGTGTGTGTCTGTGTGTGTGTGT
Organism: Chaetophractus vellerosus; assembly: GCA_004027955.1. Classification (NCBI taxonomy): domain Eukaryota; kingdom Metazoa; phylum Chordata; class Mammalia; order Cingulata; family Chlamyphoridae; genus Chaetophractus; species Chaetophractus vellerosus. The sequence goes on along the minus strand of PVKH010025889.1, from coordinate 998 downwards.
GTGTGTGTGTGTGTGTGTGTGGTAGGCAGGGAGATAATCTGGCTAGGAAAGAAAATTCTAATAGAGTTAGTGCTGTCAGTGCAAAAATATTACTTGATGTATACTTTATTCAGTAAATATGTACCTGGAAAGTAAAGGGAAATAAGGACCAATGTATCAAGTTATTTTAGAAATAATGACAACCAAACTTCTCATCAATGAATGAATGCTAAAGAGCCAGGTTTCCTGTCTTAATGTAAATTAGCCATTTGCATTAACTCTTTCATGCCTTTAGGTTATCTTCCGTTGGCTGAATAAATAACTGGCACCTGCCATTTTATACCCTAATAGTGGGTATGTCATTATGTATGATAAGGAATGCCTTGGACCTCTTGGATATTATTTCAATAAATACTTATTCATCTCAGTACTATTTTTACTATTTCCTATCTCAACATCACCGTGTTATGTGGTACTCTGTGGGGTAAGTTTAGGGTGGAATTATAACAAATTTATAAATTACTAGAGATTTCACAGGCCAAGAGGTCTGCAAAGTTCCTGAAGAATTGTTAAGAATAGGGTGAAAAACAGGCTCAATTAGCCCAACTTTCCTAGACTGTAACTTACTCCTTGAATCCACATATCAGATTTTACGTGGCTGGAGATCCATTTAATAAATTACTTCTTCTGTTCACTAGATAGGACCCAAGAGACTGGAAATTGTTAATGTGGCTTCTAGTCATTCATGGACTTAGTGTGTTTATTTATTGCTCTATGGCAACATTTTATTGATATATTATATGTCAGTTTGTCAGTTTGGGTCATCCTGTAGCATGTTGTAAAATATGTCTGATTTTTCCACTTCTGAAAGACTGTGTTCTTCTAAAAAGTGTCTGTGAAATTACTGTCCATTAGTAATTTTCATTAGGGTGGGCGCTAGACCTCTGGGGGGTGGAAGGTGTAGACAGAATGCATTTCCTGGTTTATATTCAAACCTGTGGCTGTCTAAGGAAGATGGC
>PVKH010025888.1:0-13330 GCA_004027955.1 Chaetophractus vellerosus | reverse complement strand
TGTTATTTTAGTTAAGGTGTGTACAATGGAATGAAGTTGGGCCGTAATCCTTTATAAGCAGAAGAATTTCAGACATAGTCTGAGAAAGTAACAGGAATGAGCTGGACACCAGAGTCCAACTGCAGCCTGGAAGACAAAGGAAGGGATATTGGCGTACGGCGGGAAAGACAAGGAGCCTGTCTTGGTTTGAGTCTTTTGTGGACCCCAGAAATGTATGTTCCTATTCATGGAAGCCTATTGTATGTGGGGCCTTTGGGTCATATTCAGTTAAGGGACCTTTTAATTATATCATTTTTGATTAGACCACTTAAGTAAAAAGCCTTTCATTACATTACAGGATCCAGGGTAGGTCAAAATCCTTTCACTGGAGCCCTTTAAAATGAAAAAACCACAGAGAAAGACAGCTGCCATTTTACCCTGCGATGTAAGAGAGGACTCCAGGATTGCCTACAGCTACAGAAAGACAGAGAAACCCTGAGAGGCTGGAAGAGAGGCTGCAGGTTGGAATCGGTGGAGAAGCTGATGCCAGAGACCCCCGAGATGCCAGGCCCATGGAGCAGCTCAAAGATGGAAGTGAAGGTGAGCCTGGAGGAGAAAGCAGAGAGAGACTGGCAGACCAGACAGATGCCTGGGCACGTGGCAGGAGTCCAGGGTCCCATAGCCAACGTTTGGCAAGACAGAAACTCTGATGATGTCTTGATCTGGACATTTTCATAGCCTTGGAGCTATGAGATTTTACCCCAAATAAACTCCCACTGGAAAAGCTAACCCATTTCTGGTATCTTGCTCCCAGCGGCTTTAAGAAACTAAAACAGAACCCAATAATTGCTGGCCAGACAGAATTCTGCTGACCCTGGGAGGAAGTTTGCCTTCTACACTCTGGAACCATGAGACAACCACCTGCTATCAGGAGTGGAGACCTGAGCGTTTCGGAGCCAGGGAGATGCTGTCACTTTAAATGTTTGTGTCAGTGCTGATATTAGAAGAAAAGCGATATGCAAAGCCTCTGATTTTGGTCTACTGAGATATATTTGCTTGTTAAATGTCAAGGAAAGGAGTTTGAGGGATGGATTCTGGCAATAGAAGCTTTTTCTTTTTGACTGGGAATATTGATCATCCCCCACAGTGTTTGTGACTTAGAAATTCTCTTTGAAGCCATGGCTCATGGCTCTCCTGCACGGAAAGGGACATTATGCAACGCAGGTAATTCTGCCCTTTGCTTTTTCACCCTGTTTTAGTTTGCCAAAGCCGCAGGGAACAAAATACCAGAAATGGTTTGGCTTTTATAAAAGGAATTTAATAGGGTAAAAACTCTCAGTTCAGGGGCTGTGAAAATGTCCAGAGATGCTTTCTCAGCAAAGGTTGGCTGCTGGCAGGTCCTGGACTCCTGCCAAGTGGCAAAGCAAAATGGTGGCCAATCTCTGCTTTCTTTTCCAGGCTCACTTCCTCCCTGAGCTCAGTTGCGGGTGATGAGGCAGAATGGCTCGTCTCTCCTGCGCTTCTCCGCTGACTCCAACCGCCAGCCTCTGCCTCGGCCTCTCGGGGTCTCTCTGTTTTTCTGCAGCTGGAGTCCTCTCTCTTACATGGCAGGGTCAAAATGGAAGCTTCCTTTCTCTGTGTGTTTCTGCTTTCCGTTTTCAGTTTATATAAGACTCCAGTAGAGGGTGGAGAATTAACTTAGGTCATGCCTCACTGATGTAGTCCAATCAAAGGCCCTAAAACAATCTAAACTAGTGTGATTTGATCAAAATTTCCCTTAACTGAATCTAATACAACCACACCCACAAGAATGAATCAATTCAAAGAACGTGATCTTTTCTTGGACTCACAAAACTGTCACACACCCTGTCTTCAACCGACAGCAGCACAGCAGTGCGGGACGGAGTGTAAACCACAACGTCAATAATAATCCACGGTTAGTGGCAAGGCTCCAATGTGTGTTCATCAACTGTAAGAATGCACCCCACTAATGAAGGGTGGGTGCTGTGAATGCGGGGATGTGTGGCAGCCAGAGGCGGTGGGGCATACGGGAATGCCCTGTACTTTTATGTAACATTTATGTCATCTAAAGTTTCTTAAAGAATAATAAAAAAGAACCTTAAATAAAGCAACATAGCACTGACATGATATTTTAAAATACTTTTTTTCTGGCACTTTAAGACAGCCATAGTGTAAGAGATTTCCTGCAGGAATTTTTGAAAATCCCAAAATGACCTGTAGAAACAAGTGCTGGGTTTCACCCTGCTTTAATTTCCGTTCTGTTCTCTGACGTGTGCTGGGACCCTCCACACCCAGCATCATGCAGACAAAAGGTTCTGCGAGAGGCGGTTTGCTCTCTTACTCGGGAAAGGTCTGCCTTGGGCCAGATGCCCGGTGAGGGTAAAGAAGCCAGAGTCAGGGCTAACGCCAAGGGGCTCACACGTACTGAAACCGGATAGCCAGCCTGAAGCTTAGAGGATTCCACCAGACATGGCTCAGGGCCCAAATAGCTACACTAAACCATCTGAGCTTTCCTTCTTTTTCCAAAATGCTGCAACGGAGGTTTTAATTAGTCACTCCCTCAATGGACCAATAAGATGAAGGGGTATTGCTATCTGCATTTTCAGAAACGATAATCTAAAACTGAAATGATTAAAGTTCTTAAAGTTAGAGAGAAATTAGTGTGTCTATTTAATAGAATTCATATGATTGAGCATTGGGTTGCACAAATCACGTTACTTACACTTATATCTCAGATTGCAGATGATACATAATTCTTATTTTCTACTTAGCTTGTTGAAAACAACAAAGTATTCTGGTTATTGTTTAGTGGTTTTCAGGTGCAGCCGCACATTGGGGAGCTTAAAAATGACTGTTTCTTGGATTCAGATGGGGGCCTGAGCCTCAGTATTTTTCGAAAGTTCTCCAGGTGATTCTAAGGTGAAGTTGCATTCAAGAACCTCAGAATCAGATGACATTGTTTCACAGCCCCTTTCGCCACTTTCATCTGTCTGGTTAAATTTTGACTTAAAAAATTAAAAATAAAACATAAGTTGATTATATTTGGCTGCATATATAATAAATTAGACATATTTGGGTAAGACTTGCAATTTTATTTTTGAAAATTATTATAAATATCCTCAATACTCAAACTTTTATTTCTCCTAAAACATTTCTTACTATGTACTTCAAACTTATACTTAACTTTTCCTTCTCCAATCTCTGAAGTAAAAAAATTCCATCCCTGAAATATAAAAAGGCAAGATATGAAAAAAAGAGTTTTCACACAAAATATATTTTCTTAGTATAATTAAGAAGCGGAGAAAATAGAAGTCAATGTATTTAGGTAGCTTTTAGGAATACTTTGTTTGATTCCTTTCAGGCACTGAACAAGCAATTTATTTATGACTGAATTTTCAATACCCATTTTGTTATGCTGAGAACATTGCCAGGTTCAAAAATACACTAAAATATTAAGACATCTCTTTCTGGAACATAAACCAAAGAACAAAGACAAATAAACTGTCAAGTTGAACACTTGTACAGGTATATTTCAATAGACAGGGTAAGAGATATGCTATATGAATTTCTCTACATTTTAACCTTTCTTTTGTAAAAAAAACTAAAATGAATAAAATTGACTGCTTTTTGCTAACAATCAATATTTGAAATGAATGAAAAAACATATTTCTATAAAACTATTTTTCTCTAATTATAAAATCAAAATATATCTGTTATAGAACATTTGGAAACTATTGAAAATATAAAGAAGTAGTTGGGAATCTCATGTGGCCCCACTGTAACAGAGGGAGGTTTTACTTTCTTGAAAATTAGGATTTCGTATCTGTTGATGAGTTAATTGGAGTTGGGGGTGGTATGCTTTTTATTCGTCAAGCCATCAAAAACAAGACAGGAAAAAGCCACCAGAAAGTCATATATAATTCAAAAGAAGAAAATAAAATGACATATTTTGAAGATATTGTTTTGTCATCAGGTAGAAATAGAATTTTGCCACCAGAAAGAAATAATGGCTACCGTTAATAATTCATATGGAAAAGCTATTTCATGGCAAACATTTGGCAATGCACTTTATGTACATGATCTCATTTAATTCTCAAAACTTCACTTAACCAATAATATCACCACTTTGAGATTTAAGAAGTTTTTCTGAGATTGTGAATTTGTAATTGGCATAGTCCACTTATAAATGCGTTTAGCTATTCTTGCAAAGCCCATGATTTAAACATGGACACTATGTCCTTCACATGGAGTGACACCCATTAAAATAATCATATATTTACCAGACTTATTTCCTTCTTCCATCCCCACCTACGTACCTACTTACTACTCTGTTGAGTAAGCACCTAGAACAGAGCTTTTCATAGAAAAAAATAAGCTTATTTGAGCATCTTCATGTAGCTTCGGAATGAACAATATTGCTTGCAGTGAATGAAAGTGAGAAAGCCGTCTAAAAGGTATTTACAAATGAGCAAAGAACTTTTGAAGAGTAGAAATAACTGTCTATTTAAAATGATGTAGTCTATACCTCTTCAGTGAGACCTGCTCTTCATCTTGATGCCGGTGAGTCTTGAGCAGCCGTCTCCCGCACACTCCTGACCGTCACGCTTTATCTTAAGAAGCAGCTGCGTCTCCAGTGATGACTGCTGTGCACTTCACCAGGAGAACAGCTAATATCATAGCAACGGGGCTAGACGCGGGAGTTACGTGTCCAAGTGGGAGTGACTATGCCAGGCCTTGGAGCACCCCCCTGGACTGTCACCTGCACGTTTGGAACGCCACCCCAGAAAGGATGCTACAACAAGGGGAGGGGCTTGACTTCAAATTAAAGTTTCAGTCATGCATCTTGCTGAACAGTGCTTCCCTGTTCCACAGAAAGTTCTAAAGGCTGAAATATATTCCACTGCTAGGACCTGCGGTAACAATCTTAATCATTCATTGTTCACTTTATTCCTAAATGTGTGCTCGTTCTAGCTGCAATCGTAAATTGCTTTTCCTTTCTAAATTAGAATTTATAACTCCCATTGCCAGAGCATAGAAAAATATTTGTCTTTTTTTCCATTGGTCTCATTTCATATCTCAATTTTCTTAACTACCTTATGATCTAATCTTTTATGTAGACTTTAATGCATTTTATATGCATTCAATCATGTCAACTGCAGGAAATGGCAGTATTGGCTTTCCTTTTCAACTCCAATATGGTTTATTATATTTTCCTTTCTTATTGCAATGCTGGGACCTCCGGTAAAACGTTGAAAGAGTCAGTGACAGTGGGCGTCTTGCTTGGCTTAAGACACTAAAGAGTGTGTAGTGTCTCAGAGATAACTTAAAAAGGAGGGAGTAGCCAAATGTGGTCATGTTAAGGAAAGCTTGAGTAGGAGGATATGTAGAACCGTTAGATTTGGAGAGATGGAGCTAACTGGTGACCTGGCAAGTGTACTTTAGAGGTATGCTGGATCCTGCAGCCGACCTGGAGTGGGATGGAAAAGAGTTGTGCCACTGGAGCCAAAACTATAAACGTATTGGGAAAGTTTCTCAGAGCCAGAGGTGGAAATATACTCAAGGTAAGTTGTTTCTGTTTTGCTTTTAAGATAGAAGATATTAGGGCATAATGGGAATAACTAATGGGAATAAGTCATTAGAGATGGAAACCTTGATGAGGCAAGAGAGAAAGAACATAATTGAAAATTCCAAAAGAGGATGTGATGCAGCGAACAAGTGGGAGTTTTACCTTTATAGGGCAGAGTCATCTAGAGAAGCAGAATGTGTGGGTATAAATGTAGGTCATTGCTAGTTTGGATAAGGCAATAAGATAAATTCACAGAGGAATGAGCAAGTCTATAAAGAAGTGTGCTGGAGGTTGAAATGGATTAGTAGATGGATCTATGGGTGGAATAATAGTTTACATCAGCATATGTGAAAATTTTGATGTCCCAGATGGTGACGTGTGAGGCTAAGAGTACCGGTGGTGATTGGGGTTCGACGGAAACAAACCCCAGATGTCAATAATGGGAGCTGTAGGTAACAGAATTTCCCAACAATTGTCCCCATCCTGAGAATTGGGCTCTGTTAATATTAAACATAAAACTTGCCTGCCAGAGATTGAAGAGTGTGTTTTGGAGAATTATCCCAATTTAGTTGTAAGAAAGCTGTTCCTTCTGAAGAGAGGCTATCAAAAAGCAGAAGGTCAGGCCTCTGCGCTCTCTCTGGATTTACACTGTGGCTATGATGCCCTCTCAGAGATCATAATTTATCAGGGTGAGAGAGCAGCAGGTAAGAAATTAATTTACTGGCTGGCACACAAGTTCTTTTGGGGGAAGCATTGTCTTTGTATAGCAATTAAATTGGTAAACTGCCTGGGAGTGAAAGAGATGGGAGTGAGTAGTTGAGTTATGGATAGAAGGTGAGACAAAGAAGGTATGCTTTTAAAGGAAAATACAAAAGGATAGCAAAATGTCCCATGTTTGAAGCAGCTAAGTGTAGTTTATTTTCTTAAATAATATAAACATTATTTTACTAACATATTTAACATTTGAGATGATAATTATAAATACTTGGGTAATTTTCTAAAATTTCCATTTTATTGATCGATCTACTTTTATGGCAAGATGGAGCCGTTTTAACTCCCATAAAAAATCCTTCAATATGAAGTTTAATATCATAAATTATCATAACTCCTGTGTAATATATACCAAGGGTTGAGGTTTCTGAAGGTGAATCTAGTTTATGTAGCCTTTGACTTTACATATATACATTTATCATTTCAATGAGAATTAGTATTTTTGAGTATTTATTTCAATAATTCTGTTCTTCAGAATATGTGCTAAAGGTTTAAAAAAAGTATCAAAATATAAAGAGAGTGAAAATCTACTCACTGCCTAACAGATATTCTGCAGATCGTTTAGCCGCATATAGAATGCCTACTACGTGCATGACTTTGACTTTTATGTATACTGCATCGGTATTGGGTAGTAAAAAACGCATATCGTGTTTCCTCAAATCAAGAATGCATTGATTGTAAATGTACTAATTGCAGAGAGGTTAAAGTGTAAAAAAGATGCACATAGTAGAATTGATAAAATATATTATCAGCATTTATATCAGATATTGACATTAGAGTTTTCTAAATAAACTCTCACATTCAAATACTTAAAATCATATTTTAGGTACTCAAATAGCATCACTTTTATATTTCTATTCAATATCTATGAGATCTCTGTGCGACTATGGCTTTGAAAACGATCTTAATGCTAATGATTCCAAAATTTATTTCTAGTCCTACCATATCTCCTGAAAGCTAGAGCTCTACCCAGCTGTGTTCAGTGCTTCTATTCAGATAATGTGAAAAAGAAAATGAAATGAATTCACAGCATTCCTTTCTTTGCCACCTGGCACAAAGGTAGGCTACATGCCAGCACTTCTCTAGGGCTATTTAACTGTGTTCTAATTAATAGAATGTGGAAAGAAATGATGTGGATGAGTACTTCTCAAATTTTAATTTGAAAATGAATCACCTCCGGATCACGTTGAAATGCAAACTCTGATGTAGCTGGCCTGGAAGAAGCCAGAGATTTTTTAAGGGAAGATCTTAATATACATATATGTGCTTCTTAAAAAGCATTGTCCACTAAAAATCATTTTTTAAAACTTGAAACCATTTTAAACTTACAAAATAATTGCAAGTATAGTACAAATAACTTGTTTTAGATCTGAAGCATTTAAGTTGCTTACCTAATGTTCTCTGAACGTTTTATTGTGTAATTTCTACCAATGAGGACATTTTCCTTTATAACCACAATGGTAAAATGAAAAGCAAGAAATTAGCATTGATACATTCCTACGGCAGAGTCCATTCACATTTCACCTTGTATAGCAAGGAGACACAAGCCATGGTCATATTTTATTTAACTGTTAGGTCTCTTTGGTCTCTTTTAAACAGGAATGGTTATTCAATTTTTCCTTGACATACATTATGTTAAATTTTTTGAAGATTATAGTCTAGGCATTTTCTAGAATGTCCTTCAATTTGAGTTTTTCCTGTTTCCTCAAAATTAGAATCAAGTAAAGAATTTTTGGTAGCAATATAGCAGAACTGATGCTATACCATCATCACATATAATTTCAATGGTGGTCACGTTATCACTTGACTAAGGTGGTATCTGCCAGCCTTTGCTACTGTAACGCTATCTTTTTATCCTTTGTAATTGATTTGAATTGATAAATTGAAATTTAGATGAGGAACCAAATTTATATCAGTGTTGTCTCATTGTTTGATATTTTGATAGCAAAGCTAGAAGCCATAACTACTCATTTACTTTTGGTGCTCAAGTTCTCCCAGAATTGACTAGTAGGAACACCGTCATCTGGCTTCTCTGCCCTTTTGATATGCTCCGTACTTCATTGAGTATTTCCTTATGTTTTGGCTTTTCTCCAGGATCAACTTGAACTTTTCCTGTCCCACCCCTCTGCCATCTCTCCTTGGAGTCCCGATTCCTTCCAATGTGCGATGTTGCCTCAAAGCCATGAGCTGGAGACTGGGTGTGCTCATTTTATTTGGGGTTTCTCAGCTACCAGGCCCTCTTAGTGGACAGTTCTAGGGAGCACATGTATGTACATGCAGAGACACACACAAACACATATGCATACGAACATACTTACACTTATAGCTACAGTGCTTTTACGTATATATTTATTTATATATCTCTGTTTGCATGTTGAAAGTCATGGGTTCATATCAATACCTTCAGCTCCAGTCCAGAAGATGCATTCTAATTTTCTTCCCGTCCGTATTTTTAACTCCCTTCTGTGATGGTGAGAAGCCTGGATCCTATCATCCCGGGAATATTTAATCATTTGCTTGATCCCCATGTATGCAACTGCATTAGTTCTCTATTGCTGACAGTAATATCACTGCCAGCCTAGCAGCTTAAACCACTGAAGTTTATTATCTCACAATCTCTACGACAAGTTAACTGGGTGCTTTGTAAGGTGGAATCAAGGAGTCAGCTGGGGCTGAGGGCTCATCTGAAATTTCATCTGAGTAAGGATCCAATTCCAAGCTCACTTGGGTTATTAGAAAAACTCATTTTCTTGTATTTGTAGGATTGAGAACCTCATTTCCTTGCTGGCCATTAACTGGAGACCAACCTCAACTCCCAGAGGGCTCCTTGCCATATGTTTTGCTCACTTCCTCAAAGGAAGAAGGGAAGTAAGACTCTAGCAAGATGGGTGCTACAATCTTAGAAAATGCAATAATTATATATATATATATATATGTGTGTGTGTGTGTGTGTGTGTATAAAATCACCTACATTCTGTTACCTTGGGGTATTATGGCTAGAGGAAGTCACAGATTGCACCCGCATTGAGGTGAGGAATCAGAGAAGGGCAGGCATCACGGCAGGACAGCAGGTAGAGATCATGGCGGCTACCCTAAGTGTCAGCCCTCCACAGTAGCCAAACTCCCATCTCAATACTTTCTCCTCTCTTGAGAATATGTCCTCTTTACCCCATTTATGATCCAACACCTATTCTTGTAGACTCTTGCCCACTCTGACTGTGCTCCCACAATCCATGCCAGCCCACTGCTCCTGTCCCCTCATTTGGACGCCTTCTTTCTTCTACTGGTGCTTCCACAACCTACTCCAGGTCTGTGTCTCTGTCTCGATTTCCTCTTCTTATAAGGTCTTTAGTCATCTGGATTGAGGCCCTTCCTGATTGAATTTGGCCTTATCTAATTAGGATAATTGAAGATCCTATTCCCAAATGAGTTCACATCTTAACTAATAATAGCGTCTTCAAAGGTCCCACAGGCCTGCGGTTAGGCCTTTGAGGTACTTGTAGGGGACAGGATTCAACCCTCGCAGGCTCTCACACCCCACAAGGGCAGCTCCCCTCTGAGGATACCTTCTTTCACCACCAGGCTCTGAGGCTCTGTCCTGTGTTGCTTCTCTGAGAAGACAGACACCCTGTCCACTCTGTCTGGACTCTGACCAAGTACTCTGGGCCACCACAGCCCCCTCCCTCTGACCTTGTTCAAACCAGCTAGTGTATTTGGAACTGAATTTTCAGGAAGGAGAAGGGAAAGAGAAGGAGCCTGGGTTTCTAAATGACCTCCTTCCCCCTCTCACATGCCCAAACTAGAATAGACTATGTCACGAGCAAGAAATAAATGCGAGGGAGTCACACCGCTGATATCTGAGGTTTGCGAATTAGTTTAGTTTACCTACCTAATACCATTCTTTAGTTTTCATCTTAATCATAATATGTTCTGAACAGAATGCTGTCTGCCAAACGGAATCCTCTCAGTGTTTCACAATTTCGTAAATAGTGCCTTCAATCAGCCAACTTTTCCAGCCTGAAATCTGAAGTGATTTTTGGCTCCTCTCCAATCCCTCACCCGTCATTTCCCGTGATAGTTCATGCCACCACTGCCTCTTGCCATAACAGCTTTTAGCGCTACTCTCTGTTTCTCCTCTTTTATCCCCACAGCCTATATTACCAACTGCACCCAGAAAGATGATTTTTAAATATGTGTGTGATCATGTCCCTTCTCCACTCAGAACATTCCAGTGACTTCCTAACATATTTATAATAAAGTGATTGTAGAGTCATCTGCGTGATTTGGCTCTTCACCGCCCACCTGTCCTCTTTCCTTACCACTCTTCTTCATGCTCACGTTGCTCTAGCCTCCCTGGCGCCCTTCCTTCCTGGAACTCAGCCAACATCACCCAGCTATGCCTGTGATTTCCTCCTCACAACATCAGATCTCTGCTTCAACGGCACCTCCTCAACACGAACCTCGCTCACCCCTATTAAAATGCCAAATCGTTTCTCTCCCCCTTCTCGTTTCTTATTCTGCCTTATTATTCTTCATTGCTCATAGCAGCACCTATTATTCTATTTTGTTTTTTATTTATTGTCAGTAACATGTAACAGTGTCTTTATCCAGCATCCCATGTGCCCAAAAGAGTAGACATTCAATAAATATTTGTGGAGTGAGAGAACTGGGTGGCAAATTAAATCGACTGCCCTCTTTAAGTCCGGAAGTCCTACTCTGGAATTAATTTCACAACTTTTATCAAGGGCATTTGAACTTGCAAAGCAATGTAGTGGATATTATGAAAAATCCCAAGATTTATTAGATAGCTTCTCTAATGACAAGGAATTAAAAATCTAATTGGTTAATATGACAAACATTTGAATTTTGATAAGAATTAAAAGTGTATATAGGTCAAGAAGAAAAGGAAGTTCAAGAGGCTATAGATGATTAATTGTTTTAATTGCTACATTAACTGTGCAGGATATAATTGCTATAATAGCTTAGATGAGGAACAAAGCACTTGAATTTGAAGTACTAAAGAAAGATTTTTATGGAGAAATTGCAGCAGAAAAAAAACCCTGGAAAATAGGTATTTATACACCAGCAAAAACCCAGGCACTTTTCCCTCCACTTACTTTACTGAAAAGCTATATTAATATTAAGAAAACCCCAAGTTAAATTGGTCACAATCTCAAATCAAAATCAAATTAATGTTTTATTTTATCCTTTTTGCTTTTGAGTCCTTGTCTTTTGCATATTTTATGCCTGAAGATTTTTAGCATGGCCATCGATGGAAGCTTAAATTATATATTTTCTGTTAACACATACCATACATATTTTATTTATTATTTCTCTCTTTAAAAAGTATATTTTATTCTTCTCCAAACTTCAAACCTTTTCTGTAACAAAATAATTTTAAAACCTGCTGTGTATGTCTCCACCCCCATCTCCATGTTAATACAATTATATACAAATGTGAGGAGGGGTTTCTTTTTTGTCATTTTCAGTTCATTTTAAAAAGTGGGATTACAGTCCAAAAATCTCTCTACATTTGTCTTTTGTCATTTCAAATACACTGTAAAATTTCCTTCAAATCTATAGATATTGATCTAAATCATTTTAATAGCTGCATAATATTTTGTTCTGCAAAATCACGATTTAGTCAATTATGGCTCAATTTTGGGAACCCAGGTTATTTCTACTTTGTGTCTTTTTTTTTTTTTTACCATATCCTGGCATACTTAGCATTTATATATAGCATTTCTAGCACTGGTACTTTTATTTTTAAGCAATCATCTGGTTAAGATATATGTGTATGTAACTAGATGCTGAATGAGAATTGTCTTTTGGGTTTGATTTTTGGCTTGGGCTCCAAAGCTACAAAAGCAGAGGTGAAAAGCTCACTCACATGATTGTGAGAGCACCCAGGAAATTCCAGACACCCCTTTCAGGGCGTATCACAAGTTAACAAAACCCCAGTGCTGTGATGTTTACCCCACCACCTTAAAATAGTCTATATAGGAGAAAGTTAAAATTGTGAGTGTATAAAGAGGACTCCTGGCAGGTGTGGGCAGTGCTTGGCCCTTCCCTTCCTTCTTCCATGGAGCGGCTCTTCCCATCAAAGCCAAGTGAGAGGAGCCCTAAGCTTGGCCGTGCCCACGGGAAGGGAAGATTGGAATTTGAGACCCAGATTCTTGCTGGTTGGCTGAACCATATGTGCCCGTCCTGATGAGTTTAGTGACATGAAATGTGGTGGTAATTATTTGGGGGGAAACTTGAAATCAGTTTCTGTGAGTTTGGGAGATTATGCCAACATCAAAAGTAGTGCGTATAATTCACCTCGGGAATTGTGAAAGCAGGAGGCTAATTGGAACATTCTGGATGGTAGTGAGGACGGTAATAATGTTGCAGCCAAAACCACAACCCTCCACTGCTTCATGAACGTGTGAGGTTCCTAAGGGACACATGGGCTCTAAAGGGACCAGGGAATCCGAATCATTTGGAAAGTATCCTTCCAGCGTGAGGAATCCTACTCGTAAAAGACAGCAGCATGCCAATCTAGGGAAAGATCTGAAGTCAATCAAGGCGTCGCCCAGATTCTTTTGTGTACAAATACCGCATATCCTCAGAAGGACCCAAAGATAAACTCTGCAGAAGGCCAGCATTTGAATACCTCCTGCCAGCATCAGTGACATAAAATTTTCCTCTAATCTTCCTTTTGTCCATCTTCCCTGGGTGAAGAAAGCACCAGAAAGAGGAGGAAGGGAGGGAAGAAAAGTAAATAAGCTCTGACTCCTTTCCTCACTGCAGGTCTCAGAAAAACGTTCAGAGCTCAGCTGGGAAAAGCTCTAACATTTGTTGGAGAGCAACACTTTAAATTCTACCAATAACTTTTATAGAAGGCTACCAAGTCTGTGCAACGAGGAAAGAATAGTCTCTTCAGCATATGGTGCTGGGAAAACTGGAAATCTACTTGCCAAAGAATGAAGTGGACTCTTAACTATATTATAT
>PVKH010025887.1:0-13344 GCA_004027955.1 Chaetophractus vellerosus | reverse complement strand
CCTGCCCATGGTGGCTCTGGCCCGCCCACGGTGGCTTTGCCTTCCCAGGCAGTTTGCCCGCTTGGAGAGGTCCCCAGGAACCGAACCCGGGGCCTCCCATGTGGTGTACCAGCGCCCTATCCACCGGGCTACAGCCGGCCCCCTGGACCATCTTCAAGTGCCAGAAAGTAAGGAAATGCTCAGCACACACACACATTGCAGGCATATGTCAAAAAAGCATAGTAGCCAACTAAAAGAGTTCCTAATGGCCAAAGCTGGAATGATTTGAGCAACAAAATTAAGTATATCAGATCATAACTGAAAGTATAAAATAAATATCCACAAGTCTCCATACTGGTATAAATAAATGATTGAATAAATTAATAAATGGGGAGAGAAGAGACTAATTTCCCAGGCAGATTCCCGAATAACTACCCAGTCCTCAGGGGTGTGCCGTGCATGATGATGTCCTTAAAACGTGTGCAGTATGGAAAGGGGAAGAAAAAGCTTAACTGCATACTGGAGAGATTGGCTTTACCTCAGCAGGCAATCAGCAACAACAGGCATAACCTTTTGAAAGTGTGTGTGCTGGATCTGGTGTAATAAAAACGGCACTTTGTCAAGGTGGTCTTCCTCTCAGTAACACACAACCTCATTCTTATCGTGAGAAAAGTATCAAACAAACCCCAATAGAGCGGCATCCTAAAAAATCCCTGACTAGGCTTCCTCAAAACTCTCAAGCTCATCAAAAACAAGGAAAGTCTGAGAAACTGCCACAGCCAAGAGGAGCCTAAGGAGACATAACTAAATGTAACGTGGTATCCTGGATGGTGTCCTGGGACAGCAAAAGGACATAAAGTTAAAAAGCAAGGAAATCTGAATAAATTATGGGCTTTAGTTAATAATGTACCAATATCGATTCATTAATTATAACAAATGTATCATCCTAATGTAAGATGTTAATAATAGGGGAAACTGTGGCAGATATTGGAACTCTGTACTATCCTCTCAGTTTTTCTGTAAATCTAAAACTGTTCTAAAATATAAAGTTTATTTTTTAAAAAAAACAGAAAGGTGGGCAAATCTTTCAATTCTGGCAGTTTGGCTGATTGCTGAGTTCCTTCTGGAAGACATTTACATATCATACTTGAGCAACAAAGAGCAAATGAATGACCTCCTGAGAATGGATAATGCACTTAAAGAATTTTCATAAAAGCTTCACTTCTTCTGCATCCATATTTGTCAGGTCAGAACCATTTTCTCTGTTCTTGAGATTTCTTTTTTTTACCATCATTTCCAACCTTTTTTGTCTCCATGCTTTGTCATTGGCCTGGTGATAGATTTTATCCATAATATGGAAATAATAAAGAAACTTAAAAGAAGTCATCCCCTAATCATATATCCCTTTATAACAAAGATATTTCACTTTTTTCATATTTTCTTTCCATCTTGACTATGTAGCCACAATTTAATATTGTATAGTTTTCCTTAGTTGATAGGTACTGCTCTTAATTTCCATCTAAAAAGCTCCACAATCTTCCATTGTGTTGCTTTATAATGTAGTACTTCTCCACTCCCCATAGTTGAATATTCACTCACTCCCTTCCAATTTTTAAATGCTGTGCATAAAGTTACAGTGGACATTTCCCCCCTGAGATTGGTGTCTCCTTTAAAAATTAGAAGGATGCCACTCTAATTCAAACTCTGAACTTATTTACTCCATAGCTGTCCACTACATGCCGCTATGCTAAGAATGACAGAAATGAGAAGGCTCCAAGGAGGTCATAATTACTGCAGGGCTGAGTGACAGGTAAGCTATCAATGACAGGACTTATACTTTAGTAGAATGGCATGCGTGCTGTCATATGTGTCACCACATCTCCCCAGGAGAGGACGGGGTAAGGGGTGATTGATTCTGAAGGGAATCTGAATCTAAGTGGCTAAGGACATGGTCATTGGTGGTGGTTTTGGCAGGAAGACGAGTGGGAGGCAGAACACAGCAGAAGTCCTTGGTAGCATCTTTCCTTGAGTCAGAGCATTTGAATTTAGTGGTTAAGAGCATGGGTGCTGGGTCAAACTGGCTGGGTTCCAAGGCCAGCTCCACCTCTTACAGCGGGGTAGCCTCAACCAAGATATTTAATGATCTAAGCCTCTTTGCTCATCTATCACGAGAATATTATTAGCGTCAAGTTTAAATGAGAGTCTAACACAGTACCCTGCATGCAGCATAAACAATGGTAATTTCAGCTATTATTATCAGAACCATTCCACAAAAAAAAGTTATACAACAAAAATGCTATCTACGAGAAAGTTGTATTAAAATTGTGTCTAAATAGACTTCAAGGCAAAAAAGTATTGTTCTGAGTTGAATTGTCCCCTCAAAAAAGATATACTGAAATTCTAATTCTCAGTACCTCAGAATGTGACCTTATTTTGAAATAGGGCTCGTGCAGATGGCATTAGGAAGGTTAAAATGAGGTCCTGCTGGCGTAGGGTGGGCCTTTAGTCCAATATGACTGCTGTCCTTACAAGAAGAGGAAATTTGGACACACTGGTGAGAGAAGAACGCCATGTGATGACTGAAGCAGGGAACACCGTGCATCGCCGAGGTCACCGCCAGAAGCCAGGAGACGGCACGGAACAGATTCTTCCCCTCGGCTTCAGAGGGGGCACGGCCTGCCAACACCTTGCTTTGGGACTTCCAGTCTCCAGAATGTAAGAGAATAAATTGCTGTTGTTTTAAGCCTTCCAGTTTTTGGCCCTTTGTTACAGTAGCCCTAGGAAATTAAGACAAGTGTTATTAGGGATGAAAAGAAGCATAACATAATAGTAAAAGGCTCACTTTATCAGAAAAATATATAAATTCTAAATTTGTGTCCATGTAATAACAGGAATAGAGAGTGAAAACGCAAAATGGCAGAGTAGGAAGTTTTATAAATCACCCCCTCCACTAGAAAGATCAAAGAGCTGGAAAAAGAAGCTGGAATTAACTAGGTGGTAACCCCAGAACCAGAATGGACATTTACAACAGCTACAGGAGTGCCAGAGGAAGGGAAAGGCTGCCACGAGTTCAGCTCCTGTATGTCCGTGAAAACGTGAGCCGGCGGGCAGCCTCCGTTGCTCAGCCCCGCGGAGCGCCTCCTGCAATGGCTGCAGCTCTTGCAATGCAGCCCAGTTCTGAGTAGCCAGCTGGGGCCAGGGCTGGCACAGGGACTCTCCATCTCTAAAAGTTGGGGTTGAGGGTTGAGATGGGTCTGGCAAGCTACACAGGACCAGCGTGGAAGCTGGCCTCCATTTCGGCCCTCCCACCTCATCTCCCTGGATGTAAAGCCAGAAAAACAAAACAAAAAACTCCAACTGTGTGTGGGCATTTCCTGGTCTGGCAGATCCCTGAGGACAGCACAGAAGCTGGCCCTGGTTTCAGCCCTTGCTGCCTACACTTTCTGGCCACAAACCAGCATCTACCAGGACTTAAAGACAAAGCACACTTTTTCATCGGTTGGGTTTCCTCTTTCCTTTCTTGTGTTTAGTCTGGGAGATCCCTGAGGGCCCAGTGCTAGCCTTGGTTTCTCTCAAAAGCAGTGTCTTCTAGCATCTACAGGGACGTAAAGAGCCAATGTATCTCTCTCTCTCTTTCTCTCTTTTTCCTTCTCATTGTTTTTTTGTTTGTTTGTTTATTTGTTTATTTGTTTTTTCCTTTTTCTGTTTTATATTTTTGGGTCTGGTTGATCCCTAAAGGACTAGCAGTTATGCTGGCTTAGGTTTGAGCCTCGAAAACAGCAGCTTCTGGATCCCAAATTGCACATGACAAAGACTTGGAGAGGCAGTGCATTTCTTTATTTTTCCCTATTTATTTTGTTGTTCTTTTTGGGGGGTAGGTGTTTTGTCTGCTTGTTTTTCTTTTCTTTTTCCTCTCTTTTTCTTTCCTTCCTTTTTTATCCTTTTTGTTCTCAATTGGGTGGACTAAAAAGTGGGAGAACTAGATTTCCAGAGTGACTATAACATTATTCTCAGAATGTTCAGTTTGCAACAAAAAATTACAAAATATATAGGAGACAGAAAAGTATGGTCCAGTCACAGGGAAAAAAAAAAAACAGCTCAATGGAGAATATCTCAGAGGAAGTGCAGTCTCTGGAATTACTAATCAAAGATCTTAGAACAACTCTCTTAGGATCAATGAACTAAAGGAAAACATGGGCAAAGAACTAAAGGAAATCAAGTATACCAATATAGACATCATAGGAGTCCCAGAAGGAGAAGAGAGAGATGGAAAAATATTTGAAGAAATAGAGGCAGAAAACTTCCCAAATCTAATGAAAGATATGGCTATACAAATCCAAGATGCTCAATGAATGCCAAGCAAGATGGACCCAAACAGATCCACACCCAGACACATTATGATCAAGCTGTCCGGTGCCAAGGACAAAGGCAGAATCTTAAAAACAGCAAGCGAGAAGAGATGTGTCACCTGTACAGGATCCTTAATAAGATTAGCATGCGCACTCTCAAGAGAAACAATGGAGTCAGAAGGCAGTGAGAAGACATATTTAAAGTGCTGAAAAAAATTTTTTACCCAAGAATAATATGACTGGCAAAGTTGTCCTTCAAAAATGGGGGAGAAATTAAGGCATTTCCAGACAAACAAAAACTGAGAGGGTGTTATTAGTACTACACCTGCCCCACGGGAATTGCTAAACAGTGTCCACATTGAAAGGAAAAGATACTAGACACTATCTCAATGCTAGATGAAGAAATAAAGATCTCCAGTGTAAGTAACTGTATGAGTATATGCCAGTACTATTTCATTTTTCATTTGTAATGCTGCCTCTTCCTTCTTATACAGCTGAATATTCAAATGCATAAAAAAGAAGTGTAAATTCTTGTTACTGGGAACACAATTAATGATGACATAATTTGTGACATAAAAGGGAGGATGGAGGGAATTAGGAATTAAATATGTATAGACTCTTGAAATCAAGTTGGAATCAACAAGCTAAATTGTAATTGATTTAGTGTGCTAAATGTAATCCCCATGTAACTATAAAGAAAAGACCTAAAAAGTCTACACAAAAGAAAAGTATAAGTGATTCAAAATGGCTTATTATGGACCTCGGGTCCTAGAGCCCATGGCGGGCATCAAAGCTTTGATTAGTTTGTCCTTTGGAGGAGCCGTTGGGCTGATGTTTCTGATGATGCTTGGATGTGCCTTTCCAATATACAACCAATACTGGCCTCTCATTGTTTGTTTTTGTTTTTTTTTTACATCCTTTCACCTATTCCATTCTGCATAGCAAGATTAGTGGATGATAAAGATGCTAAGAGTAATGCTTGTAAGGAACTTGCCGTATTTCTTACAATAGGCATTGCTGTCTCAGCTTTTGGACTCCCTATTGTATTTGCCAGAGCACATCTGATTGAATGGGGAGTTTGTGCACTTGTTCTCACAGGAAACACAGTCATCTTTGTAACTATAATAGGCTTTTTCTTGGTCTTTGGATGCAATGATGACTTCAGCTGGCAGCAGTGAAAAGAAATTACTGAACTATGATAAAATGGGCTTCCTGTCATTGTTAGCCATCCATGCCAACAGGAGATCGGGCAATAGTGCTGAATGGAATAGCAAGCCTCTGGGGGTGTTGCAGATGCTCCCTTTTCACTTTTCTTGCAAGCATACTATCTTTACAGAGACTTACTATTGGATTAAGAGATTGTTTTCTGCTGCCACGGACAGGCAAAAGCCGCCACGGGCAGGGCAGGTCGCCTGCAAATCAAGCACAGCCAGCCACCCGCGAACTGGAGCCCGCCGTGATCGGACGCAGAGATCGCCCACAAGCGGGGAAAGCCGCGCCTGCGCAGTGACCAAGTCTCGGCGAGTCCCCGCAACGGGGGGGGGGAGGGGAGATATGTAATAAAATAAATAAATCTTTAAAAAAAAAAAAAAATATAAGAGATTGTTTTCTTTTGGAAAAGCTTGACTGATTTCACGCTTAGGTACAGTATGCATTTCGTGGGATCCTGAATTTAAATATGTGTTTTTCCTGTTCAGTTTTTTTTTCTTCAATATGCCATGTTAAACATTTTTTAATGTAGTATCCATTTGCATTGGTTAGGAATTCAGAATTCTGCTGGCGTTTCACTGGGATAAAGTACACTTTTTTTCTTTAAGGTTATTTAACCTCCATTATTACAAAAATCTATAAAAATAGGCTTCCTTAGGTGAGAGTGACATTGCTCCCAATTTTATGCAAATATGCAGACTGTTGACCTATCTTGTAGAGTAGATACTAAGGCAAAGCTAGCTGCATTGTACCTCAGAGGGGCTAAGTATTAACGCCCCTGGTCTCCATAAGGGTTGCTGATTTTCCCAATAGGCTGGTTTTTGCAATGAAAATTATTTTATGAAATTGCTACAAAGGAGTGCATTTTTTCTCAATTGTTAGAAGAATTTATTTTTAAACTTTAAGGTAAGGGTGTGAAAGTAGGTTTTTGAGATACAGTTTTTATTTATGTTTTTTGTAAAGTAGAAATAACAAGTTGCATTAAGGGAAGAAACAGTGTGGAAATTTCATTTTTTAAAATCTTGTTTCTATTTATAAGTGAAATTTTTAAATCTTTTACCGGCCTTTCATATTTTACCCCATGTAAATGGACATACATGGAACTACTGATGAGGAAAAGTTGAGTGTTTGCATCATATCTACAAGTAAACCTTCCCCTGCTTCCTCCTTTAACTTATTTTATGCATTGTATATTTAAGTAAAATAAATTTTCAAATATAGTTTAATAACACTTTAAAACCAGAAGTGTTGCTCTCGCTTGGAAAATAATCACTGTGCTCGACGTTCCGAGTGCCCCTCCCCCGCAAGGCCTTGGCATGATTACCTTGTTAGTCTCACAGGTACGACGTGCATTAATAATTTAAAATTTAGATCATGGTAATTGTAGCTCTTATTCTCTAGGGCTGTATCAAATGTAATTTTAAAATATTTAAGACAAGTTTCCTGTATACCTCTCAACTGTTTTGATTTTCATTATTTCATCATGATTGATGTGCTGTTTCCTTACAAAAGGTATTTATTGGGTGAATTAATGCAAAGTAGCCTAACCCAGCTGTATAGCAGCTTCAGACACAAACCTGACCAAAAAAATCTCAGTATACAGGCATGATCAAATTGTAGTGGTTATTTACATCTCACAATTTTCAGTAGTCTTTTCAGAAGCTGGTTATGAAAATGTTCAAGTTGGTCTGACAGTATTTTGTTAAGGATATTTGTATGTTTATTCAGTGTAAACTGAATTGTTTTTTCCTTTAGACAAAACTGAGTAATCAATCGTGACAGCTATCTTTTGTTGTTTTATAAAGTTTATTCCTCAAGAAAATGGGAACAAATTTTGTCTTTGTTCAGCTTTTATGAAAGATGCCTAGGGGGCCGGCTGTAGCCCAGTGGATACGGCGCCGGTTCACCACATGGAAGGCCCTGGGTTCGGTTCCCGGGGACCTCTCCAAAGCGGGCACACTGCCTTGAGAAGGGTGAATTGCCGTGGGCGGGGCAGAGCCGCCATGGGCAGGGCAAAAAAAAGCCGCCACGGGCAGGGCAAAGCCACCACGGGCAGGGCAAGTCACCCACAAACGGAGCAGATCTACCCATGAACGGAAGCGGAGCCACCTGTGAATGGAAGCAGACCCTCCCGCGAACGGAGCAGATCCACCTGCACGGTGACCTGACTTGGCGCGTCGCCGCAGCGGGGGGAGACAGAGCGGACACAGAAGAACGCAGAGAAATGAACACAGCAAGAGCAAGCAGAAAGGGGGGGATATGTAACCAAAAAAAAAAAAAAAAAAAGATGCCTAAAGACATAGCTTTTACCTCTTAACCTAGGTTGTTACTTTTAGCCATGAGATGGGAAGCAGGATGAACTAACTATATGCATGGGGCTATACCATTGACACATTAACCTGAAAATGGTTTACAGTGTTATAATGTTCTGGACTCATGGTCCTGCTGAGAGAGGAAGGTACAAGTACACATAAACTAGATAGCTGGTAACAACTATGCCTGGCTTATATTCATTTTTGTGTGTGTGTGTGCAGGAAGTGCATTCTCTGGTTCTTCCCATTTTCTGTACTTTCAGAATGTCAGTGCAGTGCACTGCTTCTATTTATTCTTTTGGCCATAGGCTCTTTTTCTCTAATGGTTACATAGTCTTTCTTTGTACTAATTGCATTGGCAGCGTTGTGTCTTTGATCTTGCACACTAGCTTGACATAGTGCTGTCTCTGATTTCTGTGCTAGTTACTTGAGCTATAAATTTTCCATAGACTATGAACTGATACAACATTGCCATTCTTCTATGAGAGAAAACTTTTGATGATGAAACAATAAAGATTTAAATATCAAAAAAATGACTTATTATAAAAGATCATCTAAACAGAAAGGAAGTCAGTAATGGGGGAAAGGAGGCAAAAACAAAAGAGGGTATAAGATTTATAAAAAACAACTAGCAAAATGGCAGAACTGAATCTTACCTTTGATAATTTCCCTAAATGTAAATGGATTAAACTCCTCAATCAAGAGGCAGAGATTAGGAGAATGGATAAAGAAAAATGACCCAACTATATGCTATTTACAAGCAATCCATCTTAGATACACAGATACAAATAGTTTGAAAGTGAAAGGGTGGAAAAAATATTTCATGCATGTAGTAATCAAAAGAGAATGGAGGGGAACAAGCAGTTGGGCGCCTGCCTCCCACATGGGAGGTCGTGGGTTCAGTTCCTGGTTCCTCCTGGCAAAACAAAAACAAAAAACAAGCAAAATCAAACAATAAAACCAACCCAGTGAAGCTGATGTGGCTCAGTGGTTGAAAGCTGGCTTCCCACATACAGGGTCCCGGGTTCAGTCCCCGGCCCCTGGTACCTAAAAAACAAAAAGAGAAAGTGGCTATGGCTGTATTAGTATTAGACAAAATAGACTTTGTCAAAAATTGCTATATGCTATAAAGAACAACTTTATACAGAGATAAAAGGGTCAATTCAACAAGAAGATTTAACAATTATAAACATATATGCACCAAAAAGCAGATCACCAAAATATATAAAGCAAACATTGACAGAATCGAAGAAAGAAGTAGACAGTTCTACAATCATAGTTGGATATTTCAATATGCAACTTTCAAGATCAACAAGGAAATAAAGGACAATACTATAAACCAACTAGATCCCACTGAAATATATAGAACAGTTCAACCAACAATGGCAGAATATACATTCTTTTCAAGTGCACATGGATAATTCTCTAGGATACACAACATGTTAAGGCACAAGAGAAACCTAATAAATTTTAAAACATTGAAATCATAAAAAGTAACCTCTCTGACCACAATGGAATGAAGCTAAAAATCAATAACAGAAGGAAAACTGAAAAATTTACAAATACGTGTAAATTAAACAGCACAATCTTAAATTACCATTGGATTAACAAAGAAATTACAAGGGTAATTTGAAAATATGCAGAGACAAATAAAAACAAATACACAACATACCAACACACAACATACCAAAACTTCTGGGATGCAGTGAAGGCAGTACTAAGAGGGAAATTTATAGCTAAGAATACCTACATTTAGAAAGAAGAAAGATCTCAGATTAATAACCTAACTTCACACCTTGATGAAACAGAATGAGCCAAGTAAACCCAAATTTAACACAAGAAAGGATATAAGATTAGAACATAGATAAATGAAATAGACAATAGGAAAAAATTGAGAAAATAAACAAAAAGTTCTTTGAAAAAAATCAATAAAATTGACAAACTTTAGCTATACTGACAAAGAATAAAAGGGAAAAGATGCAGATAACTAAAATCAGAAATGAAAATGGTGATATCACAACTGACCTTACAGAAATAAAAAGGATTATAAGAGAGTATTATGAACAACTGAATGCCAACAAACTAGATAATCTAGAAGAAATGGAAAATTTCCTAGAAATACATTATTTACCCAAACTGACTCAAGAAGAAATTTTAAAACATCAACAAACATATAACAAGTACAAGGATTGCATCAATAATCAAAAACCTTTCACCAAGAAAAAGTCCAGGATCAGGTGGCTTCACTGGTGAATTCTACCAAACATTTAAAGAAGAAACAATATCAATCTTCTCAAACTCTTCCAAAGAATGCAAGAGCAGAGAACACTTCCTATTTCATTCTATAAGGCCAGCATTATTTTGATACCAAAGCTTAGTAAAGATATCACAAGAAAAGAAAATTACAGACCAATTTCCCCTATGAATATAGATGCAAAAATTCTTAATAAAATACTAGCAAACCAAATCTAGTGTCATATTAAAATTATTATACACCGTGATCAAGTGGGATTCATCCCAGCAAAGCAAGGGATGTTCATTCAACATACGAAAGTCAATTAATGTAATACACTATGCGAGTAGAATGAAGAAAAAAGCTCACGTGGTTATCTCAATAGATGCAGAAAAGGCATTCAACAAAATCCCCAGTACTCTTTCTTGGTTAAAAAAAAAAAAAAAAAAAAACTCAGAAAAGTAGAGTTAGAAGGGAAATTTCCCAACATTATAAAGGCCATTTATGAAAACCCCACAGCTAACATCATACACAATGGTGAAGGACTTAAAGAAGATCAAGAATGAGAAAGGATGCCTACTTTCATGACTGCCATTCAATATTGTACTAGAACCCTACTAGTGTATATTGAGCTAGTCCCAGGCAAAGCCTTTTTACAATGTGCCTCATTCCCACAAGCTTTCTTATGATTGATAAATGCCACCAAAAGCCATAAAACCCACCAGGAAAAGTTTGAAGCAATTCTATTCATATAGTTTAGAATAATCAGTAGGATGAGTTTTGGGTTTTGGAGTTAAAACTGGAATGGTATCCTTGCATCACACTAATTATTTGGGCTAAGTTGTTTAACTTTTCTGAGCTTCATGTCCCTTATCTGTAAAATGGGAGAATATTCTCTCCATTATTGGGTTTCTGTGAAGATAAAATAAGAAAATGTTTGTAAAGCACTTAGTATAATGGTGTTAAGTGCTCGGTAATACACTGAATGTGAGTGCACTGTCTCTCCCACTAGGACTAGGCTTTGGGGTCCATTATTATGGGGTCTGTGTCTTATCCCCAGTAATTGGGATATTCTATATGCTTAATAAATACATAATGAATGAGTGGATAGATGGATGGGCGGATGATGATCTTTGCTTTGCTAAGCATCTCCCAAATAGAAAGGCCAAAGGGAAAGAAATGGACTTGAAAATCATGACTTTAAAACAGAAGTTAAGTGAAGGACATACCTAAAGAGAAATCACTCAAAGCTGCTGCAGCATTAGGCTCTGCCAGGTTTTTGTCCTTGGTTGCCCAGGGTTTGTTCTTTCAGTACCTCATGTCTATGAATTTCCTTCACAGACTTTTATAGTCTTCAAACCCCTTTCATGAACATAAGGTTATAATGTCATTAGATCTTTGCAATAATAATAAACATGAATATTAGTGCCCCCATTTTACAAACAAAGAAAGTGGGGTTTAGAGATGCTGAGCAAACTGCCAAATTTTGGCGCCAGGATTCAAACATAGCTCTGATTCCATCATGTGAACAATGCTGCTAAACAGGGGTGCAGAGATCCGCGCAGGCTGTGAGAAAACTGCTTTTCCAATACAACAAAAGTCATGGATCCTGCAGCCTGGTTTTATGTAACAAGCATGAGGCTTCCAGAGGGGGAGCTAGGGTTCTAATTCTGGCCCTGCTTTTATTAGCTGCCATTTGGGGCAATAGCATGGACTTTGTCACCAAACAGATCTGAGTTTGAATCCCAGCTCTGCCACTAATTATTTGTATAAATTTACGCACATTCCTTAAACTCTTTGAATCTCAATTTTGCAGTCTACAAAATGGGATAATACCCAATTTTGAAACTTAATCGAGACTACCTATCAAAGTAAGTACCTGGAACCTCGTAGGAGTTCAATCAATGGTAACCCTCTATTCTTTCTCTGCCCACTTCCTCCTCTTTGCATTTCAGTGCATAGAATTTGGAGCCAGACTCCCTGAGTTTAAATTCTAGCTTTGCCTCTTAACAACTGTGTGACCTTATGCAAATTACTTAACCTCTCTGGGTCTTAGTTTGCTCTTCTATAAAATGGGGATAACAATAGTACCTATCTCACAGGATTGCTATGAGGATTAAATGAGTGAACTTTTGCAAAGTGCTTAGAACAGCTCCTGCCAATAATAGGTACAATCTACATTTTATTAAAGAAAGATACTGTTAGCCTTTTTTTCTCAGAAAATTTTTCATGGATTAATTGAAAGGATTTTTTTAAAGGCACTCCTTAGCCTAATCAGTCTAGAAGAGTATCATATTTCTGTAAAAGTGAAAAATTTCAGAAAACTCTTAAGATTGCCTTATGTAAATAAGTCTTACAGTTTATGGAAAGAATAGCTGTGAACATATTTTAAAAGATAGAAGAACCAAACAAAAGACAAGAAATACTGAAGCATCTCCCTGATGCCGAAAAAAAAAGTACTGAGCCCTTACAATTTCGTAGGCACTTAGTAAGATACAAAATGGTTAAATGAGAATCATTCTTCGGTAAGTGTGCAGGACATTTTTCCAGCACTGGAGTTATGGTAGTGGACAATTCAACCCTACGTTCCTGAATACCATTCAGGTGGAGGGAGATGGACAATTGAGAAAAAGGGAAAACATAAATAACTAGGGTAAGTACAGCTTGTAACAAGTGCTTGGGAGGAAACAGATGCTGCACTGCAGTAGAGGACACTGGTAGGAAGGGGATGCTGTAGATAGGGGAGTCAGGGAAAGCATATCTGAAGAGGTGACATTTAAGCTGAGACCTCAAGGCTATGAAGGAGCCTACTCAATGAACTTAAAACAACCCGATCTAGTGGTGCTGGGAGGATTGGACAAGTGTATGGATAGAGAGGTTCTAATTGACCTTACCTCCCAGGACTGTTACAAGGAATAAATAAAATGAGATATGAGAAACACTTGGCACAAAGCCTGATACCTAGTAAATTACAGGTTATTATTGTCTCCCCAGGTGAGTGTGTCACTTCCCAGCAGCATCCACATTTTCTGCATGAGGTTGGTGGAAGTTGCCCCTGGGCCCAGCAAACCTCAGCATCGAAGGCTCTACAGGGCAAAAGACATGGTGGTTCCTCCACCCATCTTTCTATCCATTCAGGAGTTCATTCAGTTCTTCACTCAAATCAACACACATTTATTAAGTGGCTTCTATGGACCACATAAAAAATCCAAATATGACTGAAAGGACCCCAACCCTACCCTCTAGGGACTTACAACCCAGC
>PVKH010025886.1:0-13348 GCA_004027955.1 Chaetophractus vellerosus | reverse complement strand
ATGGAATTTGCCCTGCTGGGTTTTGGACTTGCTTGGGGCCTTCCAATTTCTCCCTTCTGGGATGGGAATCCTATCCTATGCCTATTTCATCATTTTATTTCAAATAACATGTTTTCTAGGTTTCACAAGTCCACAGATGTAGAGGAATTTTTCATGAGGATGAAATATAACCATAACTGATTTAGACAAAATTTTAGATTTAGAGTTGTTACAGAAATGGCTTAAGGCTTTGGGGAAGTTGGGATGTGGTGAGTACATTTTGCATGTAGGAAGAATATGTCTTTTAGGGGTGCAGAAGGGGTACTAGTATGGATTGAATCACGTCTCTCACAAAGGCATATTCAAGTCCTAACTTCTGGACCTGTGGATTGTGAACCCATTTGTAAATAGGATATTTGAAGTTCCTATTAAGATGAGGCCAAACTGAATCAGAAGAGGGCTTTATTCCATTATGATGGGAGTCCTTATAAGCAGAGGAAATTTGGATACAAGAGCAGGAGTGAGGAGATGATAGAAGGAGAAACATGGTTAAGTGGTAGAGGCAGAGATTGAGTTACTAATTGATGACAAGACACCACCAGAATGCTACAGATTTCAGAGAAAGCCTGATTCTACTGACACCTTGATTTTGTACGTTTAGTCTCCAAAACTGAGACAAATTCCTGTTGTTTAAGCCAACCCATCCTGCAGTATTCTTCATAACAGCCCTGGCAAACTAAGACATATCTATTTTATCTAATATCAATATTACTACCCCAAGCTTCTTAAAATTACTGTTTGTGATTTATCTTGTTCCATTCTTTTACTTTGAACCTATGTGGGTCTTTGAATTTGCTGTATGTCTCTTGTAAATAGTGTATAATAAGCCTTGCTTAGTTTTTAAAATGTAGTCTGAAGATTTCAGCCTGTAATTGGAGTGTATAGTCCATTTGCTTTTAATGTAATTATTGATAATCCTGGATTTAATCTACCATCTCGCTATTTATTTTCCACTTGTCTCATCTTTTTTATTTGTGTCTCAGTTTCTCCTTTCCTGCCGTCCATTGAGTTCATCAAATGATTTTTAGTGTTCAATTTCATTTATTCTATGCATCTTAGTATTTTTAGGGCTTTTCTGCAAATTATTATATAATCTTTAACTCTTCACCATCTATTTAGAGTTAATATTGTACCGCATCACCTACAATCTAAGAATTGCACAAGAGTATAATTCCATTTCCCCCCATCCTTTGTGCTATTGTTTTCATGCATTTCACTTCTAAATGTGCTCAAAAACACAGAATACGGTGTTTTTAAATTTTTGCTTCACAAATTTAGTTGTCTTTTAGAAAATATTAAGGAAAGAAAAAATGTTGTTATTTGTATTTACCCAGATATATATCTGTTCTTGTGCTTTTCGTTCTTTCTTGCATATTAGAAGTTTCATCCTTCTGTCTGAAGAAGGCCTTTTTGAGTATCTTGTAATGAAGGTCTGCTGAATATAAATATGCTGAAGATGAATTCTTTCAGTTCCCATTTATTTAAAAATATATTTACTTTATGTTCATTTCCACTCTGAAGATTAATTTTGCTAAGTATACAATTCTGGTAAAATTCTGAAGTCTCTGTATTTTGTATCCCAGGATTGTGAGTATTTCTGGTATTTCCAATCAGCTCTAAGTCCTACAGAATCCATTCTCTGATAAACCTTGTGGAGTCTTGCCACTTCTGAAGTTGCCCCTCAGTACAGCTTCCTCCTCTTCTGTATCCTGCCCTGCAAATACCAGGAGTTTCAGGGGTCCTGAATACTGATATATGTTTCCAAGTATCAGAGAGACTAATGTGCTCTGCTCAAACATCACTTCCCTGTGCCATTGTCTGAAAAATGCTCTTGGTCAAAAAGCCCATCTAAACAAGAAGCTAACCTTATATGTTTTCCTTTTCCGCTGGATAACTGTACTGTGCTTCTGGTTGTCCAATGCTGAAAAAGGTTTTCCCCACACATTTTGTTCAGTTTTTTAGCTGTGTACCCTGGGAAGCTGAAACTGGAAGTCTCAGTTATTTTTTACACTTCAGGTTCTTTGTGAGTATACATGTAAATGGTATTTTTCTTTTGCTATCATCAAGGCTTTAACAGCAGCCAATGCCAGACTTTGCCCATTTTTTCCACTGCCTGGAATTCGTTCAGCTTTTTACCTCTTAATGCTGGTAAGATACATGATCTTCTCAGAACAGTGTACAAGTGAGGGACAAAATAGAATGCCAGCTTCTAGGTCAGAAGAGTGGAGAATGGAGTTGCCTAAGAAGTTTTTTTTTTGAAGTTATTTGGTTGAGGAACTAAGGTCTTTATCTTGTCCAATCGGCTGCAAACCAAGAGGGACAGGTAAATGGAGACTAATGAAAGAATGAACATTGGAGGAATTCTTGCCATCTATTGTATAACATAGTATTTTAATAGTAAAAGAGGAAATCTATTAAATTCCACTTACCTTTAAAGACAAAGATATTTGATTTCAGAAACTATAAGAGGAATCTGCTTAAATAACTAGAGTAGAGGAGGGAGTTTACTCTTTTGAATAACAGTGCATCAAGTTGCCAGTGTACTGTATTTGTCCCCACAGATCCTAAATTACTTTTACCCATCCTCTGTTAGAAGTGGAACATTTATATTTCAAGTGTCTCTGAATTTTTCCAAACTTTTCTGTCCCCAGTCTATTTTAGGTACTGAATGTCCAGCTCCATAAAGGCCACTAATGAGCAAATGCAACAACATGCAATAATTGCTTAACGGAGAATCAAATTTTACATTCAGAGGTCTGGGGTGTTACAAAGCAGATATTAAAACTAGATCATACCAATATACTTTCATCATTCTGAATAGGCGCGCTGTACATTTTAAGCCTTAACTTTCCTATCCCCAGCCAATCCCCTGGTTCCTTCTATTCTAGATTATGACTCTATGAGTTTGCTCATTTTAATTATTTCAAATCAGTGAGATCATACAATATTTGTTCTTTTGTGTCTGTCTTATTTCATTCAACATGGTTCCTCCGTGTTATTGCACGTTTCAGGACTTTATTCCTTTTCATTGATGAATAACATTCTATTGTATGTACATACTGTATTTTATCAATTAATTGGTCAATGGACACTTGGGTAGCTTCTATCTTTTGTCAACTGTGAATAATGCTGCTATGAACATCATTGTGCAAATATCTGTTTGAGTCCTTGCTTTCAATTATTTTGGGTACATAACTTGTAGTGGAATTGCCTGGTCATATGGTAGTTCTATGCTTAGCATTTTGAGGAACCACCAAACTGTCTTCCTCAGCAGCTGCACCATTTTATTTTAAATTTTTTGCACCTTTTTACATTCCCACCAATGATGAATAAAAGTTCCTATTTCTCTTCATCCTCTCCAACACTTACTATCTTCCATTTTTTTGGATAGCGATGGGTGTGAAATGGTATCTCATTGTGGTTTTGATTTGCATTTCCCTGATAGCTAATGATGTTGAATATCTTTTCATGTGCTTTCTGGTCATTGCATTATGTTTTAATTTAATATGTCTTGTTCATTTATCTGTTTCCTTGTTTATTATCTATCTTCCCCACTATAATGGCAAGGTCCATTAAAACAGAATCCTTGTAGGTTTTACCCATCACTCTCTCCTTAGACTGTAGAATATCAAGCAGTTATGCATGTAATAAACATATGTTACATAAATATCTTAACTCTTCTTGCTAGCTTGCAAAGTCCATGAGGATATTGTCTTATCGATCTCTAATATTTGTTTGTTTGTGGAAGACCCTTAATTAACAGTGATTGAATGATTGGATAAATGATGAAATCTCTGAACAGTTCAGTTAATGTCATTAAGTATTTCAGTTGAAAGATTGCTTGAATATTCAGTATTGAGAGAAGGATAAAAGGTCTAGCGCCTGAAATGGAAGGAAGTAAGTTGGATTTTTTGTGAAAATGACTACCCCTAAGGCCAGGAGTCACAAACTCCCCTGTGGCACTTTCTATAGAAACACTGAATCTAGATAGAGTATTGTCATATTATGGCAGTTGGGGACCAGGGGCTAAGATTTCATGGTCTTTACTTGGCTCTGTTATGCTCTCCTTGCACAGCATGACCTTGGAGAATCATAGGTTCTTTGTGCTATTCTGTCCCTATGGAGATGAGTGTGCAGATGAGAAGAGGTTTTCCCCCCTTCCAACATGTTTGTTTTTAGCCTCATGAATTTGCCAGAGTCCTTAGATACCAAGGTGACAGACATAAGAGACAATGAGACAGTAAAATACCTTGTTAGGAAGACATATAGAAATGGAGTGTAATTCTAAAGGGATGTGGGGCATCGGGTCTGGAGTAATTTAGTGAAAATTTGGAGATACTAGTTTAAATTTAGCAGATAGGCAATTTAGTGCAGGTTCAGACAGGATATTGGCTAAAGTTAAAGGTATGAGCTCGTTCTAATGGGCATTGATCTGAGTCACCCCACAGGGTCTTAGGGAGGGCATAAATGGTGGAAGCTGAAGCCAGAAAGCATTAGAGTTGAATATGCCACCTGTCTTCCACAGCACATTTGGCCTGCTGTCGTGATTGCTGTTCTAAAATGGAGGAGCTGCCTCCAGAGATATTGCACTTCCTAAGGTCTTCAAATAACCACTTGCAGCTCTTGCTCAAACCTTCTACAGTTCCATTTTTGTTGATGTAGTTTATAATATTGCTTTGGACAACCAAAGATGCATGGCCTTTTATACTTTCTTTTTTCCAGCTTTTGTTTGTTACCTGTTGTAGGTTGGACGTGGTTGTGGGGTAGAGATAATAAAGAGTATGTGAAAAAGTCTTCGGTAAAGGACTGGGAGAGAGTAAAACCTGTCTTCAATTCTCTAACATCCTCATTTGCAACCACATCACGAGAGAGAGGCACTCAGAGCAATCTGGAGTTGCCATAACAACTAATAAACTGTAATTAGTCAAAGAAGGGGGAAGAGAGTCAAGAGAACGAAAAACAAAAACAAAAACAAAAAGAAAAAGAAAGGGAGGACAGAAGAATGGAAAGGAAATTTAAGGAAATAAAGAACGAGTTTACAGCGTACATTGACATGGATATAAAACTGTGTTTTAGACTGTATTGGTGGATGACATATGACAATGAAGTAACATATGGAAGGGAAGATGAGGAAAATGACAACCATATTTTATATATTTTTAAACTTGGAAGTTCTGGAGGTGCGAGAGTTGATTGGAGAGCTCAGATAAGAGGAATATTCACACACACACATCCATACTACACGCAAGCTCATGTTGACTTAGATCACATTTGTCTCAAGATTTTCAGTGCATCTTTCCATGGTTGAATTGATGCAGTACATCATGTCTCCATGGGCCAATATCTTTTCAAGTCCTTCCCTCCACCTCACAGACCACAATGACACATGGATGATGGGATGGGAAGCAGCAGGTACACCTGATGGCTCCTCTCAAGGCCTGGCATGCCAGGTGTCAGGAGATAATAGATACTCATTAAACAGATACTTTTTGAATCCCAAATGAGAGCTACTGGGGAATGGGGAAATACGGTTAGTGCCCACAGTGAAGTTGTATCTGGCCCATAATTGGGAAGTGAGATCTAGGAGGCTGGGCAGGGAAGGAAGCTCATTGTCTCTAAATTCTATTCCCAAGAGCAAGTAGGAGTCTATGATGGCTGCCCTGGGGCAGGAGGGTGGAAGAGGAGGCTGAGGTATATTTCCCAGGAAGAAGAGTTAACAGGTACCTCCCCATGTAGTAAAAGGATTAAGGAGATTAAAATTCACAGTGAACAAACACGTCTGCTTCTCTCACCTTGGATGAGTACACATGGATCCCTTCCACGACTGATTTTAGCACACCTACCTGGTGAGCAGGGAGGCTGTTGGTTCCCTCAGGGGGCTTGACAGCTGCTCCTTACAGGAGAATGAGACTGATGAAGTATGGCTATGTCTGTTTTCAGTAGGAAACATTAGCAAACTCAACTACAAGAGGCCACCTCGCAGAACAGAAAAAAAAAAAAAAACTTGCAATGTGCAAAGGACAATGGAAATCTCCTGGCTGCAAACAGAAGTGGCTCTGGCTGCCAAGAAAGAGGGACCTTGCAGAAGATGGAGCATGAAAGGGATTCTGCACAAAACAAAAGTCAGAATACAATGGTATATATTTCAGGCACATGAAAGGGTATGTGGCAACAATACTAAAGAGACATGATATTCCTACAGAATGGGGGCAGAGGAAGTACAGAAACCCAATCATGCAATACAATTGTGGCAGAGAAACAGATCTGGCCCTGTAAAGGGAGAGAGGAGAAAGGCTTATTTCTTATGAATTAATCTCTAGTTGGTTTTCATAAGTTGTTCAGAAACAAGTGAGCATATGAATAATACATACTGTACACAGGCCCAAAAAAACAGAGCTATCTCCAGTTAAGACTGTGAAAATGAAGGCATTTTTGAGAAATATAATTGAGTAAAGGGACCAGAGAGAAGGCAACTTGAGGTGTGGGCGCAAGCAGCAGCTGGGAATAGATACCCTGGGGTGGGGGGAGAATGTACATTTCTCATCTCCTCAATTAAGCTGCAAATTCCTGGAGAGTTGGAACAATCCTTTCATCTTTTACAGATTTGTATGTTCCCAGATCGCCTAACATGATATTTTTTTGCATAGTAGATACTCAAAAACATTAATAGATAGACAAATTCAATGCTGATGGGATGATGAATTTGATGATGAATTTGATTGCTAGGCTGGTAATTACTGTATCATTGTTAAGGAAACAGAAAAGAAGGAATCTGTGTTTTGGGGGCCAACATCAGCAGAAGTGAATCATCCTCCTTTAGTTGCTTAGATGAATGGATAGATCCAGGGATGGGATGCCCACAGCATTGTTTTTATATGGCAGTCCAATTCATTTGTTAGCCAAACAACCCCAAAGTAGCATACTTGTTTTATCTAAATTCTGCAACACTGAACTGAAGTTAGAAGTCCGGATCAGTGCTTCCACAGAACAACAGTCCCACAAAAAACTCTGTGGAAAAAGAATTCCAAGGTCAATTACATTTAGGAAATGTCGCTTTCTATATTCCCCTCATTATCATGTAAAAGGCTCTAACAGTAAATTGCCCTGTTGAGCCTTGAGCCTTGTTTAATCCAATGCTTTCCAAACTAAGTTGACCATGGAAGGTTTTCTTTGCTTTCTTTTATTCTTCTTTTAAAAAATATCCATCAGCATCTTTCAGAACTAATTTTCTATGCAGTGAGCTTTGAGGAGGCCTGGGCTGGGTGACTGTTATTTAGCAGGGCAATTGCCAAGTAATTCCATGTTCTAAACTCTATTCTATGGAGGTGGGCTGGAAAGCGTAAGTGACTTATGACTCCAGGTCTTCAGGAGCTTGTGGTCAAGTAGAGAAGACAAACCATTGACTACTATACAACCAAGTCCAGCTCCTCTGACTCTAACCATAGGCTGTACTCCTTCTGAAATACACCCCGGCAGGATCTTCACATTCCACCCACCCACCTTGACAAATCTATCTAATGTGGCTCCTTTGTCTGGGTCTTTGCCGCCATCTTGTTTTGGACTCCCACCACTGCCACTATGAAGGCCTGAGGGAGGCTATGAGTGTGCTTCTCTACTGTGGCAGCCTCCTTCTACAAGCTATTGCCATTCAATGGCCCTTGAAAAGCTGTTATTTTTCTTAGTGGACTTCTCTGATGGGCCCACAAAAGCACTGCTTGGAAGAGTGACAACAAGGATACTTCTATTACTTAAAGAAGATGTAATGGACTACTCCAGAGGAGCCTGGCTGCTGAAGTTCATACTGGCCCTCTTGTGCAGCTAGTTTTACAGCAACATCTCACAGACAGCAAGCCTCCACCAGAAGCCTGGGCTAGGTAGGGCAGATCTGTCCTATTTTCCTAATATGAAGAGGCTGTCTCCAGTCTCAGTTACAGAGGGCTGGGCCAGTAGGGTCTCTTGAGCACCCATGATAGGATGAGTTTCTAGCTAATGAGATTATATGATCCCCAGATTGCCCTTGTTCCCCAATCTTTGGAAATTTAGTGTTGATAGCTACTCAGAACTTCCTCCCATGTGAAACAAGACTCACACATCCATGGAAAGGGTAGCTATGGATTTTTCCCTTGAAGGTACATGGAGAAGGGGACGGAGTCTGCTACTTGTATTACAGTTAGTGATTTGCATTTCTGACCCAGTCCTTGATCATCTTCCATCTCCACACCCACATACACCTGACTGCACATTTCCATCTTCCTCACCTTGGTCTAACTGTTACAAGACCTATAGTAGCGTTTCAATATTGGACAATCCTAGACTCATCAGCTTTGCTACTTACTAAGGGGCTCCAGGTGAATTAACTTTCTTGAGCCTTTAATTCTTCATCTGGGAAGTGAGGATCATATGGTTTACTGTATAGATTATTAAAAAATTTAATGAGCAACCTCAGCACAGAGATCTTCATACATAACAGGCACTAAAAATTGCTAGTTTTTCTACCCTTCTCAATTTTCCTCTAGGTCAGTGCTCTCCAATAGAATTTTCTGTGGTTAAGGAAATATCCTATATCTGTTCTTTCCATTATGGAAGCTACTGGTCACATGTGGCTAGTCTAATTGAGGAACAGAAATTTAAATTTTATTTAATTTTGATTAATTTAAATAGCCATGTGTCTAGTGGCTGTGGCCATATTGAAGAGCACAGCTCTAGATAATTAAACCAGCAGTTCTTAATACTCAGGGACTCCAGAAGAAGGAAAGTTCAATTTGGTGGATCAGTGGAAAAAAATCTCACTACACAACCTCAATAGATTTCCTTGTGGAATTTGATGCCATCATGAATCATATAGAGCTTTTGGAAACAGTGCCAGGGCAGAGGCAGTGCCTTGCCTCTTTGCCTCCAAGGGCTGCAGAGAAGTCACACACTCACTTTAATGGACTTACATCTCAGGGTTTACATCCCAGGCCCAGCCTGGGACTTGGTGATATTTCAAATGCACCTGAGCCTGAAGAAGGCATTATGTACACTGGGGTGGGGCCCATAAGACTCCATTTCACTCTATTCCATTCTATTATACCATTTTTTCCTGATCCAGAGATTAAATAGTGATAATATTTGCCAAAAATATTTTAGAATCTCACCAATGAACAAAACACACTTCCTAACCCCCTATGAAGTCACTTTCTCCTTAGATTTAAGCTAAATTTATAATTTTCAAGCTCGTGGAAATGTTAAAACCATTAAAGATAGAAGGTTGCAGAATTTTTGGGGGAGGGGAATGTAAATTTGGTGAAAAATTAGAATAACATGCAATATTTATTTTTGTAGTACAATTTACATATCTAAAATCATTTTGCTAAGAAGAAACATAAAATGTATTATGTATAACTTGATTTGCTCATAAAATTATCATTTAGGTAAAATTAGAGATGTGAAGAACTGGAAAAACAAAATGGAAAAAATAGGAGAGAACAGATTTTTTTACTGATTCATATTCTTTATGTATTTATTTAGCAAAAAGCATCCTCAGGGGAAAAAAGTTCCTTCTCACATATTTATTGTTGCATTCTTTTGTTCTTTTCTTTTTACTTTTTTCTACCTTCGGTCCTTGCCTTCACCCAAAATGCTCCCTTTACAATTTAGACCCATTTCTTGTTATCAGCATTGCAGGGAACACCTAGCTATCATCTCCCTTAAACCATCCTTCGTGTTCCAGTTATTTTGAGACTTCTCAGGTGTTTCTTCTTTACAGGTGGGACTCCTTTCCCCATCCTTTCCCCCATCAATTCCCTTCCCACCCTTTCCCCCTGCTCACAGGCTCAGGGCCCCAAAGGCATTAGGGAGCTGGCTTTGCCTTTGCAGTCGGTTTCCATTTGGCTTCTGCTTGCATTCCTGTTCTGTGAGGAAGCTGTTGCTGGGTTGGGGGACTGGGCAGTGCTTCAGTTCCCCCAGTGTCTCTCTGGGAGTCGGGCAGAGGGAAAATCATGTCAGCTCTATTCATAAGGACTGCCATCTATTGACTGCTCATCATGTGCAAAGCACTGTCCAAGCACTTTACGTTCATCACCCCGTTTCATCTGCCCCCAAACCCTAAAAGGGAAGAAATATAACAAGGCTTAAAGAAGATTCAGTAGCTTTCCTGCAGTCATGCAGCTGGTGAGCTGGATTCAAACCCAGTTTATGGGACGCCAATCCCTGGGATATTAACCACTACCCAAAAGAGTCTTAAAATGCTAAGTAGTGTTCTACTTAAATAGGGATTGTGGTCTAAGAAAAAATTATCCACACTATTTATTTGACTTGGCTTTTAGTGCAACAAACTTAATGGGGGACACACTGGTGTCCCCAATTTAAAGACAAGCAAACAGGCTCAGAGAAGTTTAAACGCCCGGCCCAAAGTTCCATGTAACAGTGCCATGGGTATCGAAACAGCAGGCTTTCTTTCTGATGGAAAGTCTCTTTCTCTCTCCACTCAAGAGTTGGCTTGAATAAAGGGAAATAATGTCTTTGGAACGAACCTGTAACTACAAGCCAACTTTTCAGCCTTGAAGGCAATGAATCATGGGTTGGGCTGGTGTAGCTCCTGGTCCTGAGATCAAATTTACAACAAGGATCGAAAGACATCAGGAAAGACAGCTTCTGGCCTTTCTCGCTGTTTTTGTTTGTTTGTTTCTCCTTTTAAAAATCTTTTTTATGAGGCTGCCATAAAAACACTCATTAGGCAGTGTTGATTTTCATTAATGTTGATTCTGCAAGAGCTTAATCAATCTTCTGTGACCAATGACCTCATTCCCATGGGAGAAGAAAGCTGTTTAACAAATTAGCTTTACAGATTGTAGGTAAGGCATACAGATGTGAGGTAGCTGGCATTGCCAAAATAGCACGTGGATTAGTGGTTTAATATGCACGACAACAA
Source organism: Chaetophractus vellerosus (assembly GCA_004027955.1). Classification (NCBI taxonomy): domain Eukaryota; kingdom Metazoa; phylum Chordata; class Mammalia; order Cingulata; family Chlamyphoridae; genus Chaetophractus; species Chaetophractus vellerosus. The sequence continues at coordinate 2,397 of PVKH010025886.1, read as the reverse complement.
TGGCATTAGAATGTCTCCTTGCTGGAACCAAATGCCTGATTAGAAAGCAGCTGTCCTCCTTCCCCTAGAGCAGCTCTCTACCTCCATGCCCCCTTCCTTTTGCTCACTTTTGGTTCTGTGAAATCCATGCTTTGAAAGCACTTAGAGGCAACAGCACATCTGTGATTAGTTGGAAGGTGTTTTAGTTTCTTCATTGCTAAAGCAAATACCGTGCAATGGATTGAGTTAAACAATGTGAATTCATTGGCTCATAGCTTTGAGGCCAGAAGTACAAATCAAGGCATCATCAAGGCAAAGCTTTTTTCCCAAACACTGGAGTTCTGCAGCTGGCTGCCAGAGATCCTTGGTCCTTAGCTCCTCTGCAACATGGCAATGTGCATGGCAGCCTCTCACTTCTCTCCCAGGTTCCATTGACTTTCAGCTTCTGTAGCTTATCTTTCTCTCTCTCTGTGACCTTCTCTATAAGACTTTCTGTGACAGGATTAAGATCCATCCTGGAACATACCTTATCTGAAGTAACCCATCAAATAGGTCCTAATTACAAGGATTAACACCCACATGAATGGATTAAGTTTAAGAACATGTTTTTCTGGGGTACATATCTCCAAACTACCACAGAAGGAGGCACAAATCACAGATGCACAGAGGAAAGCAGGGAGGGAGAGCTCAGCATTGTCACCCACCATTGACTTGGAGCCTAGCAACTTTCCTAGAAATGCTTAGGGGCCAAGGTTAATGGAAGAATCTTCTCTCTTAAATGTTTCCTCCATTCAGATGTCACTCAGCTGAAATTTTCATTGTTAGCCAAGATTATTTGCTTTGGGTTGATTATGTGTTCTACCTTTTCTAGGAGGCCTTTGAAAAAGGCAGGTATCTCTGGGATGGATAGCCCAGTCCATCGCTGGAAGAAGCCTGGAAGCCTAAATTGGAGGGAGGCATGGGCCTTGGCAAGAAAGTGGTGCAAAGACAATGTTTTCCATATCTGGGTTTTGTTCATGATTGTCTCATGGTATCCACGTGACTTCAAAGCAAGTCGAGTGGTTTCCCAGAGCTGCACATCTGGAAAAGAAGGCGAGCTCTTTCCTCTAACAGAGAGGAAGGCACTGGGACATCAGAGCAGTGCGGGCATAGCTATGTGTTGGGGCAGGCACTCTTACTTCTAGGGGCTTTCACAGCAGTCACCTTGTTTTACTTTCTCAGCAGAGGTATTGTTCTTGTGTATTGAAGAAGGATGGGGTCCAGCGGTATAATAAATCGACCATGGGCTCCCAGTGGTCAAGCCTGGGTATTTGTTTCTGTCCTCAAGACTGTCCCTACTGATGGGAGATATTTGGAGTTCTCTCTTTTCATAAGACTGTCTGGGGGCAGGGTGAGAAGTCCCGTGGGTCCCTATTGTCCATTTGTTGTCCTCCCTCTGGTTCCTGGGGTAGCGGGGGCTGGCTGCTCCCTTCCCTGGGGCCCAAGCTGAGCCTGCTGCTTGGTTAGCTCAATGAAGGGAGAGAGATTCCTCAGCAAATTCATCCAGTTTTCACCAGCCGCTGGTCTTTGGCATGCCCTGAGCCTCCAGGGCACCTCAAGCTGCTCACAACCCCACTCAATGCTGCTGCAGTGGGGAGAGAGGCTTCTTGCCTCAGTCATGTCCCCAGATGGCCTGGCTTATGCAATTAGAAGCCTTCTCCCGCACTCTACCTCCAGCTCCGGCTGCCTGCAGTGCAGTCACATGTCCAAAATCAGGCCACCCTCCTCAACCCTGCACAGCTCTGTGAGTCAACTCCGCCCAGCAACAGACCTGCAGGCCCGGGCTGATAGCTCTGATTCCCCAGGAGCAATCAGGAAGGTCCCCGACTCTCTGTTTGCACTCCTTTTCACTTTTATTTAAATGAATCTGATATATTCTGAGTACTTACTGTAGGCAAAGTTCTCTAACAGGCCCTAAGGAGAGCCAATTGAAGACAAATAAGATGCAGCCCTGACGTTAGTGAGCATCCTTGTTCCCATGTGGAGATCCCTTTTGCCAATGAATTTTATGGCTGTCTGGATGTTTCCTGATTTCTATACACGCTTCCTGAAGCAGGGCTCTTTAGCTCTGTGACCCCATTCTTTACCCAGCATCTATGTATTAGTAGCCAGTACTATGCCCATTGCGTCTCTGGTCGTCAATAAATATTTGATGAATGACAAATACATAGATTTCCTGGATTGGGTCCTATATATACCCTTGTATTAGTCAGCCACAGAAGTGCCTTTTGAAATACACCAAAATTGGTCGGTCTCTATAAAGGGTATTTATTTGGGGTAGAAGCTTACAGTTACCAGGCCACAAAGCATACAGTTCTTCCCTCACCAAAGTCCACGTGTTGGAGCAAGACAGCTGCCGACGTCTCCAGGGTTCAGGCT
>PVKH010025885.1:0-13341 GCA_004027955.1 Chaetophractus vellerosus | reverse complement strand
TCCATTGCATATATCACAAGTCTATAGCAGGACACCAACAAGTCCATTCTAGTCCATAGTTCTTCCCCCAATCCCGAGGCGTCTGGGATGGTGATGTCCCCTCCACCATCAGGTGAGAGGGGGCTTATATCCCATAGATATGATGGAAGAGATTATCCTGCCTGCAGCTGCAGGCTCTCTGCATTCCCCTGCATAGCCGTCGTCCATCATCAAGGGCTACCTTAAAAGCACCTCCTCATTGACCTAGAACTTCATTGAATCTGGCTTGATAATGAATACTACTGCAATTATCTCTTTTCTCAACCTATAAGCTACATTGGGATAATTGGAATGGGGAGGAACTATAGAGACTATTCATGCATTTATATTTTTTCCCATGTAGAGATCAGAACAATAGAGCAATTATTCCCATCAAAAGATTAATTAGTCTTCTTGGTATAAAACTAACTTTGTAGTGAAACTATTCTTAGCACAAATGAAAGAGAGCAACATACATCAACAAGGATGAATATCAGGAACAAAGTTCCCAAAGATGGTATATGGTAATATGACATATATATGACATGCTGATAATGCCACATATTATTAAGGAATATGTGTATTCCTACATACATACACATGGAAATTATAAAATAGATTAAAGTACCCACAATCCTGGACTCCTCTTTCACATAGCAAGACACATACATGGTGGTGTCTGCTGGTCTCTCCCTTCTCTTCTGGGTTTCCTAGCCTTCAGCCTTTTGCTTCTATGGCTTTTCTCTGTAATCTGAATTTCATTCTCTTATAAAGGACTCCAGGAAGAGGATAAGACCCACTTGGGAATATGCCTTAATTTAAGTAACCTAGTCAAAAGGTCCCATTTACAATTGGTTTATACCTACAGGAATAGATTAGATTAGCTTTAAAAATATACTTTTCTGGGGTCTATACAGCTTCAAACCATCACAACCACTTTTGTCTGTAATGTTTTATTTCTTATGCTGAATGATGAATTTTTGTCATGTTATTTTTATCATTTTTTTGTATATCTGAAATACTTGAGCATTCAAAAAGAAGAGCCTATGAGAATGGTTATGAATTTTGGACGCTGAAATCACACAGGCCTAATTTTATGTCTTGGTTCTACTATGTCATAGCATATGTCTTGACTGAGTGCGTTTCTTCGTCCTTGAAATGGGAATAGTAACAGTATCTATCTTATTAAGTTGTTTTCTAGATTAAACAAATTAATGCACTTATAATGTTTAACACAGTGCCTGACAGGCTGCACTCAAGACATATTAAGTATACATTTATGCAAAATGTGCAGGTTATCTCGTATTTTCATGTATAGTAAAATTATGCCTTTTAAAATTTACTACCCATAAGGTCAGGGATAAGTCATTTAAACATTCGGACAGTCCAGTTCTTTATCTTGTGAAAAGGAAAGAATTAGATTATTTATTTATTTATTTATTTATTTATTTATTTATTTATTTATTTATTCTCCAGCTGAATAATCCAGAATAATCTCCCCATCTCGAAATCCTTAATTTAATCACAACTGCAAAGTCCTTTTTTGCTAATAAAGATAACATTCAGTTTTCAGGGATTCGGACATGGATATCTTTTGGGGGGGGGCGTATTTTTCAACTTTTCACAATGTACCGTGAAGTAAATAAATGGGAACTATGATTGGGAATAAGGGTGGAATGCATGATGAGGGAGACTGGAATGAGCTAAACTGAGAGATGGACCAATATCAGAGCATTTAGAGCCTTGCAGGTATCCACAGTTAATTCTAAATACAATAGGAACTCCTCTGAGAAGGGGATTCAGAAAAGTGTTGTGATGTGATTTACATTTTTAGCTGCCCTAAAGAAACTTGGTAGGAAGTGGGTGTAAAGGGAAGCAGGGAGATTATTTAAGAAGGTATTGCAGTCATCAGGGCAGGAGAGGGTGATGACTGGAACAGGGGATGGGAGTGTAGCATCACTGACAGCGTTGAGATTTATGTTAGAGATAAAATAATTGGGATTTAGATGGATTGGATGTGGGAAGTGAGGGGAACAAAGAGGTATAAAGGATAACACCTAGATTTCTGACTTTAGCAATTGACTAGATGATGATGTTATTTACTGTTATGGGGAAGGGAAAGGGCAGATTTGAGGAGGGGCTGAAGGAGATAAAAGAGTTCTGCCTTGGGCACCTTAAGCCTGAAATGATAATGAGGCATACAAATAGAGCTGTCAAGTGAGCAAGTGAGTAAAGTGGTCTGGAGCTCAGAGAAGAGTTCTTGGCCTATAGAGAATGATTAAAGTCATGGAAATGGATGAAGCTGCTTAGAAAGAGTTGTATGAGGATGAGTGAGGAGAGTCCAATGCAAAACCCTAAGAAATACCAATATTGAAGTTTCAGTAATGGGAGAAAACACAGCAAAACAAAGTGAAGGGTAACTAGTAAGAGAGGGGAAAAAATAATCAGGAGAGTATATTTTCACAGAAGTCAAGAGAGGTGACTGTTCCATAAAAGAGAGAAGACAAAAAATGTCCTTTGTATTTTGTAATGTGGAGATCACTACTGCCTTTGACAAGAGCAGTTTGGGTGAAGTGATGGGATGGAAGCCAGGTTGAACTGATGAACTAATGGGAAAAACAGAAAAGTGAATATAAGTGAGGAAGTAGAGACAGCACACAAGCAATTTTCTGGAAGTTTTTCTGTAGAAGAGAGTAGAAAATAGAGATATAACCAGATGGAGATTTTTAAGCATAAAGAGAGGTACTGTTAGAGTATGCTCATATGCTTTCTGAATAGGGATAATCCAATAGAGAGGAAGAGACTTATTGAAACAGTGAAAAACTATCTGTTAGTCCCACGATAAGTGTGGGTGCATGGAAAAAGGAATACCACAAATTTCAGAAGCCCCACCTGTTTTTCTCTTCTGTGATTTCCACCTTTGTTCTCACCTCCTGCTGGGAAGGAGAGAGAGCTCTTTCAGTGTTAATCAAAGTGTCTATGTCCATTTAAAGGACTATGACATACCTGGTGGGCTTTCCTAGCAGAGCCACTTGCTTTTATTATTTTACTTATTTCTACTTGAAAAGTCCTGGAGTTTCTTTCATGAATTAAGAGGAATTTTCCTAAAATCAGTTTCCTTTTCATTCCCATGAATTAAATTTCTTGCAAGCAATGACTCTGCCTATCCTGCTACTGGTTTTTGAGAATGAGGTGGAGCCGGGTAGTGTAGCATTAGTTATCAGGTGTTCTTAGATGCCTTTGGAGTGGGAGTGGTCCAAGGCACCACAAGCCTTCCTCCAATCATCCTCTCCCTCTTTTGCACACAAAGCTCCCAATAACATAACATAACATAACATAACATAACATAACATAACATAACATAACATAACATAACATAACATAACATAACATAACATAACATAACATAACATAACATAACATAACATAACATAACATGAATATATATATATTCTTTGCCTTATATATAATTGGAATATTCTCTCAAGATTTGAATTTGCATAGCCATGAAATCAGAGAACAGGCTGGCTGGAGAAAAGGCTTCAGCACTGAAAATTCCAATCCCAAATCCCCACCTTTTTTTTTTTAAGATTTTTTTAAAAAATTAGAGCAGTTGTATAGGTTACAGAAAAATCATGCAGAAAGAACTAAATTCCCATAAATATGCCCCCCCGACACACACACAGACGTTTCCCAATTATTAACAGTTTCCATTGGTGTGATGCCTTTGTTACAACTGATGAAAGAAATTTATTATAATTGTGTTATTAGCTACAGACCATAGTTTACCTTAGGGTTCATTCTTTTTGTTGTACAGAGTTCTGTGGTGTGGTGGCTTAGAGTTATGTATCCCAGAAAAAACATGCTCTTAACCTTAATCCATTCCTGTGGGTGTGAACCTCTGTAAACAGGACCTTTTGATGAGGAAACTTCAATTAAGGTGTGGCCCAAGTGAATCAGGAGGGGCCTTAATCCTATTAGTGGAAGCATTATAGAGAAGGCCACAGGCATACCCTGGGGAGCAGCCAGAACCTGGAAGCCACGGGAATCTGCAGGAGAAGGAAAAAGCCAAGGAGCTGGTCAGAAGATGCTAACTAACCCCGGGAGGAAGCACACCTTCTAGCCTCTGAAACTGTGAGCTAATACAGTCCTGTTGTTGGGCCAACCCATTGCATGGTATTTGTTCAGCAGTTAGGAAACAAAAACCTATGCTGCTGTTGTTTTATATTCTGGTAACATGTATCCAACCTAATATTTTCCATCTTATCCACTTTCAGCCATGGAACTCGGTAGTGTTAACTACATTCACAATGTTGTGCTCTAATTCCTTCACTCTACTGCCTCATGACAAAGATGTTAGGCTTTGAATGCCAGCCCAGCCATTTATTGCTCTTAGACATCTCTGATCACTAGCTCCCTCGCCTTCTTTGTGAAGATTAAATTGATAAATTGGCTTTGTGCCTATAGTATATTAGATAGTTATTATTAGTAGAAGGCATCAAGAAAAAGCCAGACTTTGTGACTTTCCTCCTGGAAGAAATGGGAGTCACGCTTTTCAGTGGGGTGGAGTGCTGTAGAGAGGTAAGAATTTGTGGAAGGGAAAGACGGTTAGCAGAAAAAGAGGGTCTCTTTTCTCTGCTCATCCCTTTCTAGGATTCAAATGTTCACAGCCATGAAATCAGAGAACAGGATGGAATTTGTAAGCACCAACCTCGTTGCTCCTAGTGTTTACCTTGACAGTTCCCCTATTTCAGGGAATCTGGTGGTCACCTCTCCCCATGAGAAGTAGGGTGTGTTTTCAGAGGGGCTAGGAAAGTTAAAGGTCAAGGTAATATTTTACCAAAATATCTGGGGGAAAAAAAAAACAAGGTCCATGCATGTTCTCAACAATCTCATCTGAAAAAAATAAATGCACGACTTGGTTCTGAAAGTTAAAATGTGAAGGTCAAAGTCCATTGTTGCAGCCACAGGGCAAAAATCAGGCTTGATAATGATGTTCATGAAACTGACATGGCAATGCCCCAGAGAACCCGATTAATAGTTGCAGTTAAGAGTTGGCTACCCTATGGGGACAATTTCTGAACCATGTGCACACTGAGGCAGTTTGGAAACACTTCTAATCTTGGGTGAGCATAGCAACTCAGCCATCCCTAGTGATGAAAACAATAACCCCAAGGAGATTACTTATGCCAAACTTAACTAACCCACCCCAAGCCAGCCACAAGAGAATCATTTGTATTCTAAAGTATAATTTTAGCTTAGGAAAACTAATATATGACCATGGGGAAAGTATCTTTACAACTTTTTCTTCAATGGTATAAACCTTTATTTCATCATTATACATTAACACTGGCCTAGAATATTCTGAGTACTACCAAGCTATATTCTTACTTAGTTGTCATAACTGCTAGAGTGACAAGAGAGGGTAGAGGATGTTTAGAACCATAATAAAGATGGGAGTGTGGGAAGTGGAGAGGGGGAGTGACTTTCCTTTGTTGAAGAGTATCCTAAATGTAATGCTGACATTCTGATTCTGCAATAAAGTCTATAAACTCTCGTTTTAACCATAGACATACTATCACTTTCCATATACTAATTGGTGAAGCTGAAAGCCCATGATCTTTCCACAACACATCAAAGGAGAATTTGGGTCAACAAGATGATACCAATTTTCAAATATAACTGCAAAGATACTTTCCATGTAGTTAGGACTCAGTAAGCCAGGTTGTATGTTCCTCAAGCTCTTTACTTTCTCTTATATGTCCTTCCTTGTGTTGCTCTTCAGTGATCAGTGAACATCTCCATGGGAAGAAGGGAAGTTAGCAGAGTAAGGAGGTACCATGTCCAGGAAAAGACATCAAAATCAGGAACATTGCACCTATTGTTCTACTTTAAGGATTTGTTCGTTTATTGTTGGCTTCTCTTTCATTCCCAGAGAGAGAGTCCTTCAGAGCCTCTTCAGATTGTAGTGTCTACTGTGGTTTCATGTAGACAGTGACCTGTCAAAAGCCAGTGGAGTAAACACAAGTGAAATGGAGCAGATGTTCGAGAATGCCAGGACACGGAGGCTGCACTTTATTACATAACCAAATTCTGATAACGAAACGCTAGAAGGCCAGGATTCCAAGCTGCCCTCATGACTTGGCATCTGGACCTCAGACCTTACATTCAGATCAGACTGCATTTCACTGGAGCCCTAGACCAATTCAATCATATTGAAACCCTAGAAGGAAAATACAAAGTCAGGTCATCTGCTCCACTGACTGGGGGCCAAAGGACTACTCAGTATTCCCTGAGATTTCTCCTTACAATAATTTTTGACACCAACTTTAATGCGATTCTGACTCTAACTACCCAAAGTCAGGCTCCACAGGACACAATTTTCTACAAGACTGCTCTCACCTCAAGGTTGGGATTCCCAGGTCCACCCTCACTTCTGATCAACTGGCTACAATTTCTGCAGTTCCGACCACCCTTTCAGGTTTGATCACTTGCTATAATGACTCACAGAACTCAGAAAAACCCCACACTTAAATGATTATAGTTTTTATAGTGAAAAAGGATACAAAGCAGAACCACCAAAAGAAGAGACACGTAGGGTGAGGTCTGGGAGGGTCTCCAATGCAAAGCTTCCAATGTATTCTCCCTGTGGAGTTAAGATGTTTCTCCCTCCCAGGACTTCAATGTGTATTACCGTTAAGAGGAGCTCCCCATGTTACAGTGTTCAGAGTTTTTAAGGAGTTTCATTACATAGGTATGATTGATTGAATGCCTGCATGGTTGAACTCAATCTCCAACTCCCTTACTTTCCCCTGAGAGGAGGCTGATATGATATGTCTCAAAGCCCCAAACCTCTAATCACATGGTTGGTCTTTCTGTTGTGACTGGCCCCACCCTGAGTCATCTTGCTAGCATAAACTATCAGGTGTCCTCTGGGGGTTCAACATGAATAACAAAAACATTCTGGTCATGGGAAATTCCAAGGACTTAGATATTACCCCTCTGGAGCCAGGACAAAGGCCAGACCTCTTTTTGGAGACCAAATCCCTTGCTATTCACCCATCTAGTATTATTCAAGGCCAGGCAGCATCTAGAGTGCCTGAGTTTCAAAAATTCATGGAAGTGCTAGTCATACCCCACCAGACTGAAAGCATTGCTTGAACCTCAAGAGACAATACCCAGGGTTGTTTTCACCTCTTGACCTCTATGTCCTTAAAACATGTTCAATGGCTTACTCTTTCTCTTTGGTGCTTGTTCCTTTCAAATATTGACTATTCCTTCTTTATTTTAAGGCACTCTCATGTCCTGAATCAAACCATTTATGAGTAGACAAATGTTTCCTGAAATATATAAGTCCCTGTGTTAGATATTAGGCAGGGAACAAAGAAGTAAGGGAGCATAGTCACTCCCTATAAGGCCTTTTCAGTTAGGGTAGTTGGTGTAGATCACCATTGTCTCCCCATCTCTTACAGCATAAGGTAGTTGAGAATAAATACCAGATTAAGACGAGAGAGTGGTGATAGTAATAGGAGCTCAGATTACTGAACAGATGTGATGGAATAAATCAACATCCTCTCATTGAGTGAGGTACAATAGGGCTTTCTTTTAGCCACTGAATTGACTATAATTCAAGTGAACATACCCGAACACAGAATGAACTTTTATTCTTCCTGTTCCTTATGATGCTGTAAGAACTGAAAGAGGAAAATCATCTCTTAATCAGTTATTTAGTTAGCACAAATCCTAACAACCAATTAGATCCGTGGAGGGGGGAGTTGGGAGTTGTGAGGGAGATTGGGCTGGGGAACTGGATTGACTCAACTGACCCAAATCTAAGAGGTCTTTGGCATGTAAATTATGCTTTACCTTATAGCTATTTTTTTTCTTTAGGGAGGCACTGGGAACTGAACCCAGGACCTCCCACGTGGGAGGCAGGCATTCAACTGCTATAACCACATCTTCTCCCTCATTATAGCTATTTTTTAAACCATTTTATTTGTTAGGCTTTATGTTATCTATATCCTAGAGTAGTATCTTGCTCACGTTGATATATCTTATTGCATCTTGTACATTGCTTAGCTTGATGAGGCCAATCACAAATATTGGAAAAAAGCCTTCTGAGCCTCAGGGCATATTGTTCCCTATCCTTAAAGCTTCTCCCAGCACTCTTTCCATATTTACTACACCTTTTCTGGGTTCCAGATGAGACATCACTTCCTTGGGAAGCCTCATGTGATCCTTCCTCTCCATGTTTTGACTAGGTGTTCCTCTACTAAGCTCCCACAGAATCCTCTATTCTTCCTTCCAATACACTTACATCACTGCATTATCGGTATTCTTCTACTGCTTTGTAAAATTAAGAGCAGGAACAGTTCTTGAGTTCACATGTCCAGCACAATGCCTGGCCCAGAGTAAAAACTTGAATGAATGCATGAAAGAGTGAATGAATAAAGGTGAGTGTCATGGAGGCACAGATGCAACTGTTTTGGCTGTGCTTTGAGCTCCTTCCTATCTCCCAACTAGGTTCCCATCTTTTAGCAGTGGGGTTCTTCTCATCTACTTCCACCTGGGAGGTCTCATTTGAGTGATTTACAAGGAAAAGGTGCAATCATCAGGGTGTTTATTGGACCATTCTCTCCCACTGTTCTGGCTGTTACTTCACAGAAGTAGAAGACTGGGCAGGTTAAGACTCACCACAGTCTCTCCCACTGTGAGTTTCTTTCATTTCAAGCCAATTGACAAATGCATATTGACTTTTCTCAGTTCACATTTATTGCTGTACTTGGCTTAACAAAAATCTTTTACAGCTACTCTCTGATTGGATTTCTACTGTTTCCACAACTTACATGTGAGGAAACCAAGTTATATAACTTATAGAGGTCAGACCAGGTTAGTGACACAGATCATTTTTGAACTAGAAGTTTCTGGGTTTACAGGCTGTGGCAGGCTGCTGTTCCCTAGCTGCCTTGGAGGTCTCAGTTCATTATCTCCTGTCAGTAAGGAACAAATGAAGTAAAATGTCTCCTAAGTTTGGGTTCTTAGCACTTCCTTGGAAAATAAATTCCAGCCCTTTATAACTCCTTGCTTATCAGCAAAGCCAGCCTGCTGAGTGTTAGGGATTGAATTATGTCCCCAAAAAAGGCATGTTCAGGTCACAACCCCTTGTCCTGTGGATGTGAACCCATTTGTAAATAGGACCTTTGTAGAGGTTATTAGTTAAGGTGTACTCAGACTGAATGAGAGTGGGCCTTAATCCAATATAGCTAAGTCCTTAAAAACAATATAATCAAAGTAAATCAGACATGTCCAGCGAAGCTATAGGGAGCATTTAGAAGCTAAAAGTCAATGGAGTCCATAAAGGAAAGGAGAGGAGGACACCGCCTTGTGCATTGCCATGTGACAGAAAAGCCAAGGAACCCCAAAGATTTCTGGCTAACCAGAAGATACTGACTCTGGGAGGAAACAAGCCTTCTAGCTTCTGAAATGTGAACCAACAAATTCCTGCTGTTAAGCCAACCCATTGTATGGTATTTTTTTTTAGCAGCTAGGAAACTAATACCTTGAGTGACTGGGAAAACATTTGGAACCAGTTCTTGCATTAAAAGTGGTTACAAACAGGAGAAGATGGGATTATTCACAATGATTTCCTTTTACCTGCTCTCTGCTACCACTCCCAGAAGGCATAGCCATCCCTTGAGTGCTTTTGTGAAATTAGAATGCTCTTTTCTCTGGAATACTTGAGTTTGATTTTCCTTCTGATGGGCTTTACAACTTCATCAGAATAGGCACCTTGCCTCTCAGAACTCTTTCTCCACCTTCTTTCCAAGATTCTAGTAATTCCTCCAACCAGGGACAAATCCTATCTATAGCAATTAGTAATAAGACTGAACTACAAGTACCCAGGGAGAAGAATCCAATTGATTCAATCGGATATATATCAATTTCTTCCCTGAGGCTAGGGTTTGATGAGGGGACAGGATATCTAGAGGTAGGCCTGGACATTCTCTAGGGCAGGAAGGAAGGGGGATAAAGGCAAGTGTTTTAGTTTGCCAAAGGGCTGCCAATTCAAAGTACCAGAAATTGGTTGGCTTTTATAAAGGAGATTTATTTTGGGTAAAAGCTTACATTCCAAGGCTGTGAAAAGTCCGAGTCAGGGCACCCATAAGAGGTGCTTTATCACCAAAGTCAGCTACTGTTGATCCTGTTGTCCAGGCATGTGACAAAACAAGATGGCCACTGATCTCTGCAGGGGTCTTAGCCTTCCCCTCTGGGCTCACTGTCTCTTGGAGCCTAGCTCCTGGAGCTCAGTTATGAGCAACCAGGCAGAGGGCTTGTCTTTTCCCAGGCCTCCTCTATCAGTCTTGGCTGCTCCACTTTTTTCCTGTGTTCAGCTGTAAGCTAGCAGGCATAAAACAGGGCTCATCTCCTTTTAGCTGCTCTATGGGCCCAACCTCTTGGGGACTTCACACTCAAGTGATCCTCAAGTCCTCTCTCACATGGCAGAATAAAAAATGACAGCTTCTTTTTCCTGTGTCTGTGTCTCCTTTTTTATCAGACCCAGCAAAAGGGCAGAGACTCAATCTGAGTCATGTCTCACTGACATAACTCCAATTGAAAGGGTCTCACACCCATGGGAATGGATTAGTCCACAAGCATAATCTTTCTCTTTTGGGGATTCATAAAATTCAAACTGTCACAGTGGGGTACAGGGAGAGGCAGTGAACTTCAAGGTTTGCCCACACAGAGCTTTCTCAAAATAGTGTTCCACCAACCATATCTCCTTTGTCTACCTAACATCTCCATGAAGAAGGAGATTATGGAAATCATATTTCTTTTGCAGGAACCCAGGGATGCAGTGTGAATGGTAGTACTAGTGGTCAATGAGCAGTGCACACTCAGCTTGGGGATCAGATCATACAATGACAGAGAAAGCAAAGGGCAGAACCCACTCATGGTTTTATTTATTTATTTTTGATAAATAGCAAGTATAATTTAGTGGCAGCTGAATGGGCTTCTCCAAGGCAATGGTGTTCATCTTTGTCTCCCAGAACTTTGCCTTTTGCCTCATGCTTGTTATGTGGTTGCTAAATATTTTCCAGTTTGATATTCATGTTTATTTCCTTCGAAGTCCTTTTTATTTAAATTAAATAATGCTTCTAAAGTTTTCATATCTGATTTGTAAAGTAGAAGGGTGTAAAATCTTTGTAAATTATTTTGCTTTTTATTTGGAACAGGTCTCTTACTTGTGAGAAGTTTGTTTTTCTCAAGAAAGTCAATTAAATAATATATGTGAAAGGACCTGAATACCTACAGAGTAAAATGTCACATTCATACTATTCTCATAATTCCAATTCTTATTTTATAAAGAATGAAAAAGTATTTTGCTTCATTAAACTTATTGTGACTATATGTCTTGGATCATCCAAGGCAGTCCCGTTTATGCCTATTGTCCTGAAGCAATTATGAATAATGTCTCCCTTTCACTCTCAGAAGTGTCCGGTTTGTACAAAGGATTATATAGTTATTGTAAATCTTTTGGATCAGAAGACCTAGGTGGTAGACCCAGCCTGTCAGTCTGTGACTTTAGAGTAGCTCTTTACCAACCTCATGAGCTCAGAGATATGAGCCACTGCCATCTTAGCTGAAGTGCCTCCCCTTCCTGCACCCAGGCACTTGCTATCATATTATCCCATTTCATCTTTCTTCTTTCAGTTGCCTGCTATCATATCACCATTTTATCTTCTTCATAGCACTCATCAGTACATGGAATTTTATTATTTGCTTGTGTGCTGGCTTTCCCCTTACTCCTCGCCCCTCTTATACATATAAATGTTAAGTCCTTAAGGCAAAGACTCTGTTCTATGCACACCCAACTGTGCATCCCAACACCTAGAACAGTACCTAGTACATACTAGACATGAAATAAACATTTGTTGGCTGACTGACTTAGAAAAATCATTTCACTTTTCTGCATCTTTAAGGTGCAATATGAGGACAGTTGATGAGATCCTTTCTAGCTTGAATTGAGAAATTCTGTTTTGCCCCATTAGTATCTTTAATATATGTTTTTCAAAAGACTTTTTTAAGGTTAAGGAGGATAGATAATAATAAGAAAATTTTGGTATTGACTTTTATTGGAGTAGCCATGGACTTCAATCGAGTGATTAATATTCAGCCTAGCTGAGTGGTGGAAGAGAGCTTTCCAGGTGAACAGCACAAGAAAGCCAAGCTAGAAGAAGAATTATTCTATCCTCTATAGAAGGTATTAGGAGCTATGAATCATCCCTTCTCATTTGTGGATTTGTACATTCTTCATTTTTCTGCTGAATGGGAAGCGCTTTGTATCCAGCAGACTACTTCCCCTGAGGGATGGCTTTGAACATGTGGCAATATCATCAAACAGGGCACAGCTTACCTTTCCACTTGGGCTCTTAGTAAGTTTGCTTTCTTCTCCAAGAGATTTTACCACTGTCACCAGTAACTGGCGGGAAGATCAATTTTGGGTTTCCTTTTATTACTGAGAGTAGTTAAAGGCAAAGGAAAGGTGATACACTTCTGAATCAAAGCATTTTAGAGCTATTTCCCCTGAGAAAAGTAGGTTTTTTCAGCATTGACCAACATTGGACTGAGAAAAAGATAGAAGGTGCTAAATTGATAAGCTTCAGTATAGCTGAATCCCTGTGGTGGAGGTGGTCATTATGTATTTTTAAAATCACAGTTTAAATTACATGCTTCTCCATGGAGAAGCATATACTCTATTTGGTTACCTTACTCCAAAATATTATGGGAACCATTTTATGTAACTCAGTTAGATGTCATGGGAGATATAAGGTGAAAGTCAAGGAAATAGTCTGGGCTTTAAAATACCACATATTTATTATTGTTATTGTTGTCATTCTCCGTAATTGCTAAGTCCAGGTCTTGCCAGCTTTTAATTAGAAAAGGAAGTTGCATTTCCCTTTATACCCAAATTACACTGACACTAAACCTATTATTTGCTCAAACAAATTAGCACTCCTCAAGATATCCTCTAGCTATTTCTCAACATACCCAAGAAAATATTTCCCTTGTACATAAAAGAGATCTTTTAAATGCAGCAAATTTTTGGTGGCTTTTTCCTTTCCTGATCCATTACTTACCACTTATGTGTAACTACCAGAATTCCTGAGTTCACAGACCCATGAGTAAATAAATAGATTCTTAACACTTTTTAAGTCACTAAGTTTGGTGGGAAGGGAATTATTTGTTAGACAGCAATAACTAACTGAAATAAAACCATTGACCTCCGTTCCAGAATGGAGCTGAGTGTTTATAGAAGTGGAT
>PVKH010025884.1:0-13337 GCA_004027955.1 Chaetophractus vellerosus | reverse complement strand
CCTCCCATGTGGTACCCCAGCACGCTCTTTATCCACTGAGCTATCTAGCCGGGCCCCCCCATTGCTTATTTTTTAATGTATTCATTATTAATTCAATCCTAGACTTTTCTCAGTTATATAAAACTCTTGTTAGTGCATTTAAACACAGTCAGTAATCTGTTAATTTCATTCTCTTAAGGAAATCTGTACAAGAGCCAACTAATTATTCCAGTCTGGACTGGTTTGCTCTCTTGGTTTGCTGTACAAGTGTCATCTTGGTATCTTCCTTCACCATTCCAGAGGTTCCTTTCCTCTCTTTCTTGTATAGGGCTTCCTGCTTCCTGGATCCCGTGTCTTCTCTTTTCTTGAGAAATCCTTAAGTAGCTTTCAAAAAAAGAGTGCATAGAAAGTAAATTGTTCTGGACATTGCATGTCTGAAAATATTTGGTAAAAATTTTTCCTTAAATCTGAAGACTTATTCTGGCTTTCATTGAGCTATTGAAAATTCTAATGTATTTCTTGATCCTTTGTATAATTTTTTTCCCTTTTTTGGAACCTTATGGAATATTTTCATTTTCTTCAGTGTCCTTTAATGTTCATTGTTCTGTAATTTCACCCTGGTGAAATCTTGGTGTTGGCACTTGATCGGCCCTTTTAAATATGCAAACTCATATTTTTCAGATTTATAGAATAAAATTTAAAAAAAATTTATGAAACAGCATTACATAAACAGTGAACCCTAAGTTAACCTTGAACTATATATACTTCATAGTACAATTATAAAAATTATAAAAATATACTTTTATCAATTGTAACAAATGTACTATACCAATAATGCAAGGTGTTAATAATAGGGGAGTATTTGGGAATCCTGTATTTTATGCATGATTTTTCTGTAAATCCACAACTTCTCTAGTGAAAAAAATACTTATTAAACATTTTTTTATGATTTTGTCTCCTCTAGTTACTCTGTTCACTCATTCAGGGATGTTTAGCTATTGGATCTTCTAGACTAATCCTTTAATTTTTGAATCTTTTTTTCTTTAACTTTATATTTCTTTGACTTTTTGTAAGATTTCTTCAACTTTGTTTTCCAACTCTTCTACTGAATTTTTCATTTCTACATCATAATTTTAATTTTAAGAATTATTTCTGTGAACCTTTTGGTAGTATCGTCGTATTTTTAAATAGATGCAATATCTATATTTTCACCTCTTAATGATAATATTAATCATATCTTTTAAGTAACATTCTCTTGGCTTAATCTTTGCTTTATCTAATTACTTCCCCCCCCCCCCAGTTTGTCTCTGTCTTTGAAATAAGATGTTTTATCTCAAAAGTCTATGGGGAGCAGATGTGGCTCAAGCAGTTAAGCACCTGCTTCCCACATGGGAGGTCCCAGTTCCTGTCCTGGTGCCTCCTAAAAACAAACAAAAAATAACAAGGGAAAAGGATGTGGCTCAAGCGACTGGGCTCCTGTTAACCATATAGGAGGTCCAGGGTTTGATTCCTGGGGCCTCCTGGTGAAAGGCAAGCTGGCCCATGCAGTGAGCTGGCCTGAGTGGAGTGCTGGCCCACGCAGGAGTGCTGGCCTCTGCAGAGAATTGTGCAGCAAGATGATGCAACAGAAAGAGACACAGAGGAGAGACAATAAGAGATGCAGCAGACCATGGAGCTAAGGTGGCGCAGGAGATTGAGCACCTCTCTCCCACTCTGGAATGTTCCAGGATCGGTTCCCGGTGCCACCCAAAGAAAAGACAAGCAGACACAGAAGAACACACAGAGAGCAGACAGCGAGCGCAAAACAATGGGGAGGGGGGCAGGGAGAAATAAATAAAATAAATCTTTTAAAAAACACACACACAAAACAACAAGCAAACAAATGGAAAAACCAACTCATGGTTGGCAATGTGGCTCACTGGTTGAGCACCGGCTTCCCACATGTGAGGTCCGGGGCTCATTCCTGGCCCTAATACCATTAAAAAAAAAGTCTAGTGGTTTTTAGTTCTCTCCTCCATATTTAAAAATGGAGTATCAAAAAAGCAGATTGCAAACTCTCTATGTATGCTTATTGACTTTGGTCTTCATCTTAGGGTGATCTGACTGGAACATTTTGTAGGGAACCTCCTGGTGTCATACTAAGTATGTCTTTTTCTTGGACCAGTCAACTTCTCTAGTAAACATACTTTGAATGTCCTGCCTGGAGGGCTGTCTGGCTGTCAACCTTTATGGGAGGCCTGTTGTGGAAGAAGACTTATGGGTCGGGGGTTATTTCAATATTAGAAATATAAACTTTTCAATATTGTAGCATCCCCTCCCTAACTGTGCCTGTTATCTCCCATTCCAGAGAGACTCTGTTTGACCCTCCTCAGAACAACTGCCAATCTTTTGTTCAGGTGAGGGAGGGAGAGTCATCTAGCCAACCAGCGAGTGAGTGGGTATCCTGGGTCTTCTTAAACTGACTTTCTAACAATCAACCTGTTTCTGGCTTCACCTTTACCTTAACCTTTAGAGGACCTTGGTATCACCAGACTCTTTGCTTGCTGGGGCAGGGTTGGGGTAAGGGGATAATGGGGTGGGAGATGGGGTGGCATGTAATATAAATCAAATCGCTTCTCAGCTTTCCCCATTTTCTGGCTTAGCTTTCTTAGGTATGGTAAATGTTACTTTTTTTCTGTCTGCTAACTTCCAAATTTTTGTTATTTTTCTCTTATCTCCCATTCTTTTAGTTAAATACTTACCTTCAATCCATTATCTTTAACTGAAGACCCTGAGTCCTATTTTGTTGTCATTGTTTGTTTTGAACGAAACATTAAAATAACATGTTTTCTTGTTTTTGTTGATATTTGTTTTTAACAAAACATTATAACCTATAACGTAAATATTTTCTTTATTATAAGCTATACAGTTTTGAGAGGCAATATAATGTTTAAGATTGCAAGCCTGGAACCAGATTGCTGGATTCATATCTTGGTTCCACCCCTTACTGTATAATCTTGGGCAAATTACTTAATTTCTTTATGTTTTAGTTTTCTCATTTATGAAGTGGGAATACTAATAGTAAATATTTCATAAAGCTATTTTGAGAGCTAATTTTAATTTGTTAGAAGAATGTCTTTCACATAGTAAGTGCTCAATAAATATTAGTTATTATTATCATTCTAAGTGGCTGTATCAGGTAGTAACTTATCATTTCCCTATTTTTAGACATTTAGATTGTTTCAAGTTTTTCTTTCATGTTTTTATTAATAAATATTTAGTAGTAAACATCTGTTAACATGAAACTTTTTCTGCATTTAGGATTTGTTTTCTTTTGAATAGATTCTTAGAAGTGGGGTCAGTTGGCCAAAGGTCTATATAGTTTATGACTCTTGAGACATACCAAATTGTTTTTCAAAAGGATTGTTTCTATTTACATTTCTATGAGAACTATTTGAATGCCTATTTCACCATCCCTTTAAGTATTAATTTTCTAAAAACCTTTCTAATTTCATAGGTGAAAATGATGTTATCATATTATATATATATTTTTAGATTACTAACTAGGCACTCATTGCTAATCTTAAGAAAAAAGCAGTCTTTTTTGTCCTGTGCTGTAGCTCATTTATTGCCACCAACCCCCCCCCCCCGGCTCCCTCATCTGTTTGCTCACTGTTTTTTCTCATTGTCTGTTTGTTCTTGCTCATTGTCTGCTTGTTGTCTGTTCATTTCTTCTTTAAGAGGCACTGGGAACCAAACCCAGGAACATCCCATATGGGAGGCAGGTGCCCACCTGCTTGAGCTACATCCGTTCCCTGCTTGTTTTTTTGTTTGTTTGATTTTGCTCACTGTCTGCTTGTTGTTTGCTCACTGTCTTGCTCGTTGTTCTTTTGCTCATTGTCTACTTGTTTTTGCACGTTGTCTGCTTGGTTTTTTCTCATTGTCTGCTCATTGTTTTTGCTTGATGTCTGCTCATTGTTTGCCTGTCTTCTTTAGGGGGCATTGGGAACTGAACCCAGGACCTCCCGTGTGGGAGGCAGGTGCCCAACTGCCTGAGCCATCTCTGCTCCCTAGCTCATTTACAGATGTGTGGTAAGTTATTATGGAAAGTGGTTGTTTATTGCCCGACACACAGTCTTCTTTCCTGATAACAGGACCCCACATTTCCCTGTCTTCACTTTCTCAGGCAAATAAGGTTTGTGAGATTATCCTGGATTAACTTTACTTCCAGCTCCAAAAATTGAGTTTATTGAATTTTGCTTCCATTAGTTCCCCTGAAT
Organism: Chaetophractus vellerosus; assembly: GCA_004027955.1. Taxonomy (NCBI): domain Eukaryota; kingdom Metazoa; phylum Chordata; class Mammalia; order Cingulata; family Chlamyphoridae; genus Chaetophractus; species Chaetophractus vellerosus. The sequence goes on along the minus strand of PVKH010025884.1, from coordinate 9,099 downwards.
GCAGTGATTGATTCAGGATTGAGAATGTAACCCAGGCAGGCCCAAATGGGACCCTTAGGACTTTTGCTGGGACACAGACTCACCTTTTTTTTTTTGCTGGATACAAACAAGGAAGTGTGTAGTCTTGATAGCTGCTTTCAGCTATTTTGACACTGGGACTTGAGATACTATTGGGTATGTAGCCAGAATTTAGTTAGCATTGCTTGCTGGAAGCTGCGCCTAATTCTAGACTTTTTAGTCAAACAAGCCAATAAATTTCCATTTATTTTAAAGCCAGTTTGAGTTGAGTTTTCTGTATTTGCAACTGAAAGTATTGTACTCACTGAGTTAGCAGAAGTGGTTGGAAAGGTGCTTCTACCTCTTCCCTCTCCCCCATCATCATGGCACAATTAGAGAATAACACAGTATTTGCACAGTGCACAGGTAAAAGTGGACAGTTATTCTTGACCAATTGAAAACAGCCCCGAGTGCTTTAACCTTCCTAGGCTGTGCCTGTCTGTAGGACTAAGGAGATCAATGATTCTCATATGTGTAACCCATTCACAGTATACTGTCCTAGCACAGCAGTTGGAAATCTCTGGTTAAAATGCTAATAACTTAAGACCATGGGCTTGACTCTGTATGTTTTGCTTATTTTGCCCCTGTTATAACACTCCTAATTCTGATCATAAGTTTTAAAAGTATATCAAATGGTGAAATACTTAATAAAATTTTCTTAATTGTCTTGGTTCAGATTTTTGAAATATTCTCATTTCCATTGCTGAAGCCAGATTACAGTGGTCAACATTTTATTTAGTCTTTAAAAACATTTTATTTAGTCTTTAAAAATCAGCATTTGGAAAATTATGACAAAAATATTTTCCTAGTTAAGATTGGAATTTTAATTTCCAATATATATTTAAAAATTATTTAGTGACCAAGTAAGTATCACATGCTCAGGTTAAATTATTTCAGTTGTTCTCAGACTTTAGTGGGCTTATTAAAACACAGGCTTGCTGGGCTCCACCCCAGCTCTTGATTCAGTGGATCTGAGGTAGACCCAAATAATTTGCATTTCTAACAAGTTCTTAGCTGTTGCTGATGTTGTTAGTCTAGGGACCATGCTTTCAGAATCACTGTTTTTTTTTTCATTGCCTTTGTTGGTTGTTTAACACTATTGATTTTTAAAGTTAACAGGTAAGTAATGTGATTTTCTGCTTTTTTAAAAAAAGATTTATTATTTTTATTTATTTATATACCCCCCCCCCCCTTGCTGCTTGTGCTCGCTGTGTTCATTTTTTTGCTTTGCATTTTTCCGTGTCTGCTTATCTCCCCCTGCTGCATCAGCTCACCGCGCGGCGGCCCGGGAACCGAACCTGGGGCCTCCCATGTGGTAAACCAGAGCCCAGCCAATTGAGCCACAGCCAGTTCCCTGATTTTCTGCTTTTAATATAAAGATATGTTATTCCCAAATTCTAGACTTATTTGGCTAATGATTTTTGAAATTTGAAAAGTTAAGATAGTGTTATGTGTAACAAGAAACAAATGCCTTCTGAATATTACTGGGCTTGTTGAACTGGCTTTGTATCTAGGTCACTTAATAAATGAACTTTAAAGTCTGTTTCTGATATAAACAAGTAACATTTTCATATTGTCTTTCCATATAAAATTCTCTTTTGGAAGAATTTGGAATATAAGAAAGCATATAAGATATTTTTAAGAAATAGACTTTTCTGATAAAATAATAATACTTAAAAACTACCATTATTATATGTAATATTTTATGAGTCTCAATAATATAGAAAGCTAAATCAGACATAGTTGTAGATTTTTACTATACTAACCTATTCTCTTCCCAATTATTTATAAATTTAGCTGATTTAGATTGTTAATCTATCTGAAAATATATTTTAAGTCTTCAACAGTCTGATCTTTTAAAATATGAACCTGTCTTTTTGAATCAAACTTAAAATTTATTGTCAATATATAAAACTCAGTCTCAGAAAAATTAGTCATTTTTTCCCAATGTTACATAGTTGATAGAGTAGCCAAGTTGATACTCAGGTTTAGGCCTCCTGACTTTAAATTGAATACCCTTTTTAACATGCCATGTAGAAAGTAATATCTGCTATACAAACCTCAGAGGAGCAATTTACAGATCCAAGGGAAAATATAGGTAAAATTGCTTTGCAATATGTAAGAAGTTGTATGCATATAGGTTATTGTAATTACTAATTAATTTATTTAGTACTTACTTTGGGCCTAGGACTGTATTAAATGATATGGGGTGGGGGAGTGAATGAAATAAGTGTAAAACATAGTTCTTGCCTTTTAAGAAATACCCTATTTCTTATATTGAACACAAACACAACTGGTGAGTTATTGTTAAGCTTTGTACTGTTGAATTGAAGCATGCAACAGGAACTTAGAGAATGGAAGGGTCAGTATGATTTAAAGTAGTTATGGAAGGGCTCAGCGGCCTTGAATTGGGCTGTTAAGATGGGTAGAATTTAGATAAGGGGAAAAGGTTGAAAAATTATACTAGGTACAGAGATGGGAACAAGCATGGATTACGTAGGCAATAGCAAGAAAACTGTAATAGGGGAAGTATTTTGGGTGCCTAGGAGGATTAGAGTTGAAAAGGAGGATGAAACAATAAAACAATAAAATAGGAAACCCTTAAAAATCAGAGGCATTTGACCTTTATATATAGACAAAAAGAGCCTTTGTATATTCTTGAATTAGTTGGTTGATGAGATTAAAAGGGTGTTTTGAAAAATAATTTGGGAGGAAATATGCAGGATAGATTGAATTGGAGAATTTTATATAAAAGGATAACATCAGAATGGGTAATTATAACTCATGCCTGAGGTAATGAGGATCTGACTAGATTGACAGCAGTAGGAATAGTGATGCAGAACAAAACTAAGTGCCAATTAGAAGTAAAAGCAAACAGGTCTATTTAAAGGTTAGATTTAGGGAATGAAGGTGAGAGGGTGGGATATATCAAAGATTTTGTGAATGTTCATTGGAGATTTAAATAAAATAAGCCATACTACCAACAGAAATGAAGGCAAGAAAAAGGTTTGAGGGACAAGAAAATGTGCAAATTTTGACTTGTTAAATTTGAAGTGAAAAAAACAAAAGTGATTATTTTTGAGATGGCTGAAGATTATTGGAAATCATTCACATGGTAGTCACATGATAGAATTTTGGAGTTGGAAGTAAAATTTAGAGATAAAGTAAGAAAATGATTTAAAAAAATAAAGCAGTTTGTAATCACATTTTTGGCCTTTTAAGAGATTTGTTAATATCAACTGATTTCCTGTTGAGATCATCAGTTGCTCTTTGAATGGTTATTTATGCGCTTATAGTGGGGGACTAATTAAATACCTTCAGGGACTGGACAAGTCAGGTAAATTCATTTAACATTCAATGAATATTTATTGCACTTCATGTATTAATGTCCACAGGCCCTGTCCTAGGTGCTGAAGACACAACATGAGCAAGACAGATGAGATACTGCTGTCACAGAACTTATTTTCTAAAGGGAAAAAAAACCATAATAAACAAAGTTAACAAGTAATTAACAGTAATTTTGGATAGTGATAATCACTGTGAAGAAAATAAAACCGGATGATGTGCTAAAGAGTAATGGGGTGGAGTGCTTACTAAAGAGGTGACATTTGAGCTGAGATCTGAAAAGCATGAAGGAAATTTTGTGTAGAGAAATGGAGTTAGAGCATTCTAGACAGAAGGAACAAGTGCAAAGGCCCTAAAACTTGAATAATTTTAGTATATTTTTAGAACTGAAAGACGATTTATCCAGTGCCTATTATGTGTTAGCCATTATACTAGGTTTTGGGGGCTGCAACAGTGAATAAGACAGCAAATTTGGCTCTCAAAGCACAGTGGCCAAGGAAATCTTTTACATTTGCTGTACCATCGGCATTGATAAAGTGATGTATTTTATTGTAAAGAGAGACCAGAAGATGATATAACAGTATCCATCAGAAAGTAAATAGAGGAGTACTGACTGATTTAAAAGTTTGAAAGTATGCTTAGCACTTGGAAACACCAAGTACTCTGAAATGTGGAGATAAGGCTTGCACATGAACAGGGGGATTTGTTGAAAATCAATATACAGAGTACTTGAACCTTCACAGGTCTTCTCCCCACAAGAGATGGGAAGTTTATGCTCTGAAAAAAATTGAACCACGGCATTTCTAGTCAGGAGTACTCCAGACACAGTGGAGGACAGAGATGAGGCATGGGACTGAAAATGAACAGTGATTAAAAGTGTACTTACTGAACTGTGGAATCCTTAGCTCCTCTACATTACCCTTCATTCAGAATGCCTGCTTTCAGTTAAAATCCTCTGCCCTTTCCTCCTTATTTCCAGAGCAGAAAAATGGAGATTTCTTCTCTGGAGAAAATGAAAGGCCCTGGAGAAAAGATTTCTACATAGGGCATTGGGAGAGGAAGGCTGGGGTTCCCTAAAGAAAAGGCTATATATTGCCACCTGATCACCTAACAATGAAGTCTGCTAGTCAATTAGACTACCTTCTAGAACTTCCATTCAGTTTTTTAGTTTATCATACCATTTTAAAAATAATAGCTTTAATGAGATACCATTCACATACCATACAATTCACCTATTTAAAAGTACAATTCAGTGGTTTTTAGTATATTCACAGAGTAATACAACCATTACCATAATCAATTTTAAGAATATTTTCATCACCTGAGAAAGAAACCCATTAGCAATTGCTTCCCATTACCCCATGTTTTAGTTTTCTGGCTGCTAAAGCAAATACCATGCTATGGGTTGGCTTAAACACAGGAAATTTATTGGCTAATAGTTTTGAGTCTAGGAAAAGTCCAAATCAAGTTGTCATCAAGGCAATGCTTTCTTCCTGAAGACTAGCATTTTGGGGCTGGCTGCTGGTGATCCTTGGTCCTGGGCTCCTCTGTCTCATGGCAGTACCCATGGTGGCCTCTTTTTTTTCTTTTCTTTTTTTTAAGATTTGTTTTCTCTCCGCGTCCCCGTTCTTTGTGCTTGCTGTCTGCTCTCTGTGTCTGTTTGTTGTGTGCTCGTCTTCTTTTTAGGAGGCACTGGGAACGGAACCCGGGACCTCCCATGTGGGAGGGAGGTGCCCAATCACTTGCACCTCCTCCTCTCCCTGCTTGTTGTGTCTCGTTGTGTTTCCTCATTGTGTCTCTTTGTTGCATCATCTTGTTGTGTCAGCTCGCTGTGCCAGCCTATTGTGCCAGCCCGTTGTGCCAGCTTGCTGTCTTGTTTGTCTTCTTTAGGAGGCACCAGGAACTGAACCTGGGACCTTCCATCTTTTAGGTGGACACCTAACTGCTTGAGCCACATCCACTTCCCCATGGTGGCTTCATTTGACTCTTTTTTTTTCTGAGTTTTTCTCTGTCTGAATTTCATTCTGCTTATAAAGGACTCCAGTGATAGGATTAAGACCCATCCTGATTGAGCTGGGCCACACCTTAACCAAAGTAACCTCATCATAAGTTCTTACAATGGGTATACACCCACAGAAATGGATTAAGTTTAAGAACATGTTTTTCTGGGGTACATAGCTCCATACCACCACACTCCAACTGCCCCATCCTTCAGCAAACGCCATTCTACTTTTTTAATCTTGGATTTATTTATTTATTTATTGCCACCCCCCCCCCATTGTTTTTGTCCTCGCCGTCTGCACCCTGTGCATTGTTCTGTGTCTGCTTATCTTCTCTTTAGGCAGCACCAGAAACTGATCCTTGGACCTTCTGGAGTGGGAGAGAGGTGTGCAGTCTCTTGAGCCACCTCAGCTCCCTGATCTGCTGCATCTCTTACTGTCTCTCCTCTGTGTCTCTGTTGCATCATCTTGGTGTGCCAGCACTCTGCATGGGCCAGCTTGCCTTTCACCTGGAGGCCTTGGGAATCGAACCCTGGACCCCCTAAATGGTATATGGGAGCCCAATCACTTGAGCCACATTCGTTTCCCCAGTCTACTTTTTATATCTATGGATTTATCTATTCTGGACAATTCATATAAATGGAGCCATACAATATGTGGTCCTTTAGATTTTTGATCCGTTTTGAGTTGATTCTTATATAGGGAGTGTAATAGGGGTCCTCTTTCATGCTTTTGGTTATGGCTATCTAGTTCTCCCAGCACCATTTGTTGAAAAGACTGTTTTGCTCTGGTAATGTGGACTTGGTAGATTTGTCAAAAACCAGTTGGCTGTAGAGGTGAGGGCTTATTTCTGGACTCTCAATTCTGCTCCATGGATCAATGTGTCTATCGCTTTGCCAATAACATCCTGTTTTGACCATTGTAGCTTTGTAATATGTTTCAAGATCAGGCAGTGAAAGTCCTTCCACGCTGCTCTTCTTTTTTATAATGCTTTTGTTATTTTGGGTGCATATTCCCTTCCAAATAAATTTGGTAATTGCCTTTTTGATTTCTGTAAAGTAGGCTGTTGGAATTTTGATTGGTATTGCATTGAATCTATAAATAATTTTGGGTAGGGTTGACATATTCATGATATTTAGTCTTCCAATCTATGAACACAGAATGTCTTTCCATTTCTTTAGGTCTTCATTGATTTCTTTTAGCACTGTTTAGTTTTCTGAATGTAGGTCGTGTACTTCTTTGGTTAAATTGATTCCTAGGTACTTGAGTCTTTTTGTTGTAAATGGGACTTTTTTCCTGATTTTCTCCTCAGATTGCTCACTACTAGTGTGCAGAAACATTACTGATTTTTGTGTGTTGATCTTTTATCCTGCCACTTTACTGAACTCATTTATTAGTTCGAGTAGCTTTGTCATAGACATTTCAGAGTTTTCTAAATATAAGATCATTTCAGCTGCAGATAATGAGAGTTTTACTTCCTCCTTTCCTATTTGGATGCCTTTTATTTATTTTTTTCTTGTCTAATTGCTCTAGCCAGAAAGTCTAACACAGCATTGACTAATAGGGTGCATCTTGTCTTGTTCCTGATCTCAGAGGGAAAGCTTTCATCCGTTTCCCATTGAATATGATGTTGGCTGTAGGTTTTTCATATATGCCCTTTATCATATTGAGGAACTTTTCTTCTATTATTATCTTTTGAAGTGTTTTCATCAAGAAAGAATGCTGGGTTTTGTCAAATGCCTTTTCTGCATCGATTGAGATGATCATATGATTTTTTCCTTCAATTTGTTAATGTGGTGTATTATGCTAAATGATTTTCTTATGTTGAACCACCCTTGCATACTGGGAATAAATACCACTTGGTCATGGTGTATAACTCTTTCAGTATGCTGTTGGATGCTAGATGAAAGTATTTTGTTGAGAATTTTTGCATATATATTTATTAGAGAGAGTGGTCGGTACTTTTCTTTTTTTTGTGGTATCTTTATCTGACTTTGTTATTAGGGTGATGTTGGCTTCATAACATGTGTTGGGTATTGTATTAGTCAGTCAAATGGGTGCCTTTGCAAATATACCAATTATTGGTTGGTCTTTATAAAGTGTATTTATTTGGGGTAGAAGCTTACAGTTACCTGGCCACAAAGCGTAAGTTCTTCCCTCACCAAAGTCCATTGGCATGTGTTGGAGCAAGACAGCTGCTGACGTTTGCCAGGGTTCAGGCTTCTTAGTTTTCTAGGGCTGCGCTTCTCTCTGGGCTTAGTTCCTCTGTTTCTTCCACAAAGTCAGCAGTAGACTATCAGGCACACGGCTCACTTTTCTACTCCTGGGGCATTCTCTCCAACATCCAAACTCCAACATCCAAACTGCTTCTCAAATCTTTTGCTTTGCCTTTTATACTTGAGACCACACCCACTGGGGGGGGGGGGGGCTCAATGCCCTACTGACGTGGCACAGTTAATACCCTAATCATAACCTAACCATGCCCAGATTAACAGATCAGTTTATAAGCATGATTCAGTTTATATTTTTGGAATTCATAATTACATAAAACTGTCAAACCATTACAGGTATTTTCCCCTCATCTTCAATTTTAAGGAAAAGTTTAAACAGGATTGGTGTTAATTCTTCTAGAAATGCTTGGTAGAATTCACCTGTGAAGCCATCTGGTCCTGGACTTTTCTTTTTTTGGGAGATTTTTTTATGACTTTCAATCTGTTTAAATGTGTTTTTCTGTTGAGTTTTTGTATTTCATGTAGAATCAATGTAGGTTGTTTTTGCATTTCCAGGAATTTGTCCATTTCATCTAGATTGCCTAGTTTGTTGCCATACAGTTTCTCATAATATCCTCTTATGATCCTTCTTATTTCTGTGGGGTCAGTTGTAATACCTCTTGTCTCATTTGTTATTTACTTGCATCTTCTCCCTTTTTTCTTTGTTTTTCTAGCTAAGGGTTGTGCAATTTATTATCTTCTCAAAGAACTGGCTTTTTTTTTAAACAATTTATTGAAGTATACCATTCATACATGAGCATACTAAGTGTTCAATAGACATTGTGAACTTACAAAACAAACATGCATAGCATCATACAGGGCTCCCACACATCACCCCCCGCCAAACTCCCTGCATTGTTGTGAAACATTTGTTAACACATCATGAAAGAGCATTGTCAAAGTATTACTACTAACTATATTCCATATCTTCCTCCCCTATACATTTTTTAAAGCATTTATTTATTTATTTTATCCATCCCCCTCGCCCCCTGTTTTTGCTGTTTCTGTGTCCATTCGCTGGGCAACTGTCTGTGTCTGTTTCCTGCCCTTTCTTCTCATCCTTCTCCTGTCTTCACTGGGATTTGATCCTTGGAATCTCCGATGTGGGAGAGAGGCGTCCTACTACCTGCGACACCTTAGTTCCTGTTTTTTTGGTACGTCTTGTCTTGGCTCTCCCTTGTGTCACTCTCCTGTTACATCATCATCTTGCCGTGTGGCTCGCGGGGCCTGACGGCACACTTGCACACGGGGATTGGCGGCTCACCCACTCGTGGGGCTTGGCGGCCCACGTGCCTGCTATATTTTTCTTTTTTTAAAAAATTTTTACCAGGAGGTCCTGGGAATCGAACCCAGGACCCTCCATATGGGAAATGGATGCCCAACCACCCAAGCCACGTCTGTCCCCCTGCTATATCTCTTAAGGTTGA
>PVKH010025883.1:0-13333 GCA_004027955.1 Chaetophractus vellerosus | reverse complement strand
CTGTCCGTGGCAGCTTTTTGCCCTGCCCACGGCGGCTCCGGCCCGCCCATGGCGGCTTGCCATTCTCAAGGCGGTCTGCCCGCTAGGAGAGGTCCCCGGGAACCGAACCCAGGGCCTCCCATGTGGTTTCCCAGCGAGCTCTTTATCCACTGAGCTATCTAGCCGGGCCCCCTGCATTATCTCTTAAGGTTGACCAAAGATACCTAGAATTACAGTCATTTCCCATACAGAATGGTCATATAATAAATCAGGCTTGGTTTATCACCAGCATTCTAAAAACCAGACCTAGGGAGAAAAACTAGGTCTGGGGACACATGCATGGTTTCTAATATAGCAAATGATTAGCCTACCTTGATTATCATAAAATCAGGACAGCGAGAATATTTGCATTATACTAAATCTTATTACCATAAAGAACTATTGAAATATTGAAGTTCCTATGCAAAGGGGAAAATTTTTCTTTTCCTTGTTTTTAACCAATTTTGCAATGCAAGGCTTATACACATATTATCCTATCCATTTCATACTTAACTTGTTTAACAATATGAGTTTTGCAGTAATCTAAACACACCTGAGCTGAAATCACAAATTAATTGTGGGCATAAATTAATTATCTGAGGTGGTTTCTTCGTATATAAATTTGATAAGATTGGATGAGAGAGTATACATATATCAATTTGTCCAGTACTCAAATCACAATAGGTTCTTGATAAATAGCATCTATGCTAGATTGAATTAGGTAGTCCAGAAAAGGGATCCCTGCCTATGGTGTAAGGACGTGAGAGAGAGGTTAGAAGCAGAGTATGAAGCTGCAGCCAGCATCCCTGACCCTGGGGAAGTGTCTAACCTTAGACAAAATTGTGGAACTGTAAGTACTGTACGGAGAGGTTACTTGATCCAAGGGAGTTAAACAAATCATCACTTTCCTACCGGATGTTGCAAATAGACTGGAGGGAAGCAAATATAAATCTAAACATGAAGACTTTCAGATTATTTGCAGGCAGTTCAGAAGTTCGAAAGTGTTTTCTATAGAAGCACCCTCTGTGTGGGTTTCTCTATTTTATTTTATTCAAATGACCAGAAGAAAAAAGTGAACCCTTATGAAGAATTATTCCAAGAAAAATACTCTGATTCAGTACAGTTTGTTTTGTCATTCAAAGGCCATGTTCATGTAATCAGAATCATTGTTCCAGGAAGAAGCTTTATTCTATGGCCCTTGAATAAGTGTAAGTTCTCAAAGCAAGATGACCAAGCAAGAGTTCCATGAAACTGGCTTCCTCTCTTCAATCCACAGAGAAATATAAAATCAAATATAAATATAAGTGGTTCTTCAAATCCTTGGAAAACCCCTTTGGGATAGGAATGTGATACCAAGCATGATCTGGATCCTTTAACAGACCAAGATGCCACAATAGATGATTCTGGAACTTGGAGAAGGCAGCTTGGCAAATTATACTTCAAACACATTTCCACCGGTGCAATGGTTTCATGAAGTCTTGGAAAGCATACTTTCACCCCAGGAAGGTGAAAGTCAGTGGAACCAGGAAGAGAAAGGAGAGGATACTGCTGTATGCATTGCTATGTGATAGAAAAGCCAAGAATCAAAGATCACTGAGAGCCATCCCTAGAAGGTCACAGTCTTTGGAAGAGAAAGCATTGTTTTGTTGACATTTGGATTTTGGACTTTTAGCCTCAAAATTGTACACCAATAAATTCTTGTGGTTCAGCCAACCCATTGTATGGTTTTTGTCTTAAAAGCCAGGAAATAGCTATGCATCCTTTCAATGAATATAAATTGAATACCTGCTTTATATTAAAAAGCCACTTGAAATGCTGTGATACACCAGAAAACAAAGCAAATGTAGATTTTGGATCCTTGGAGATTTTACATTTTAGTGGAGAGTAGCAGATAATAAAGAGTATGTGTAATACACACGTTATTATATCAGAAAGTAATTGGTATTACAAAATTAATGGAGAAGAGTGAGGGGAAATTCCAGTGCCACTGGAGGTAAGGGATATGCATGCAGTGTTTACAATCTGCAGGACACCATTCTAATGGTTTTGCAATTATTAAATGATTTAAACTTCACAACTCTAGAAACCGGTATTATACTTATTACTCTCACCCCCATTTAAAAGAATAATGATAAAAATAGGATTTAGGTTGTTAATCTATTGCCACACACCTGGGCAGTAATGTAGGCAGGATTGACACCCAGACAGTTCGGTCCCAGAGAGTGTGGACTGTCACCACAATTTGCATTTTACAGTATTGTTGAAAGTATTCAAAATGGTGCAATTATCATTACTAAATAGTAAGAATAGTACATGCAAGAGCATGACTTTACATCAAAGGTGTGGAGCTGTATGAGTGTGCACTATGTATAAGCTATTGCTATGTGGTCTCAGAACCATTTCACACCTGCTTTCTGTGGGCTTTTGAGAAGACACCACCAATAACTGCATAGTTTTGGGATTTAATCTGAAGGGTCCCACTGTTAGATAGGTTTGCGCAAAATCATTTAAAATTTTCTTCAAAAACATCCCTCTGTCCACTAGTAAAAAAGTTATTTAAAATAAGTGTTCCTGTAGAGTAATACCTAGATTTTGTTTTTGGTTTGTTTTTGTTTTTAAAGAAAGATTAGGACAACAATGATAAATGCATATTTATTAGTTAAACAGGAGTTATATGAAAACAAACTTATAGTTACTTCCATGTAAATAAAACCAAGTGTTGATGAAAGCAGGAATGATTACAAGAAGTAAAATGTAAAGGCAACTGTAAGGGAGGCCATTTTTACCATCTTCCTGATTTCTCATCAGTTCCCTTCTACCTGTTTGCAAAACTATTGCTCCTGCCTTTGTTCTCTCTTTCTTTTACCCCAAAGAGGAGCAGTGAACCATCAACTTATCAAGTAGAGTCTAACAACTATTGGTACATTGATAACTATGTATCTACTTAATAGAGATTGCATGTTAAATAATCATAGCTCATTGTTGACCAAAATATGTTTCCCTCATCATCTCTCTCCCTCTCTCTCTCCCTCTCTCTCTCTCTAGATATCCCTTTTTTTTTTTTTTTTTTTTTTTTTTTTTTTTTTTTTTTTTTTTTTTTTTACTTTCTTTCATTCACAAGTCAACTCAGGGCAGGTCTACCTTTGGAGAAGGTTTTGTGTTTAATTCTTATAACTGTCAGCTATTCAAAAAGTGACAGAGAAGGTAAGTTGGATTCATGAAGTGTAAGTCAATGCTTCCCAAATGATTTAATAGTAATAAAGCTGATATTTTGCTCCCCAAATTTCCTCTCTGTATTTTCATCATTTTTTTCTATAAATCTATAACTTCTCTGATAAAAATAACAATATTGGTGGTTTTTGTTGTTTTTATCTGATGGTATAGGAACAAGACTTTTTTTCCATTGACAGGTAGTTTATGAAGATCTTTTATTTCAAATTCTCGCTGAACTGATAGATAAACAAGAAAGAATTATTGAGAAATGAAATGAGTTGTTTATTTCATTTGTTCTAAAAATTGTCTTTTACAACCAGGCACAGAAGAAGGGTAAGAGAATTTTATCTGAATCTTCATCTTAGGAAACACATTTACTTTTGTTAACTGTCTGAGACAAAATTTCAGGGGACTTTTATTGATGATTGCTTACTTATTTCTTTTTCTATCTGTGAAGAATATTATGCAAGCAACATAATATATAAATTTTGTATGCATCTTTTATAACATTAATGAAGTATTAATGTAATCACCCACTTGGAAAAGAGAATCTTGCCAAGACATTAGAAGTCCCCTGTGCACCTTCCTTCCCTCAAGATTTTTGAAAATAACTATCTTATTTTTCTTAATACTTTTGCCATCTATGAATGTAATCCTAAAATACATAAAACAGATATATTTAGTTATTTTGTTTTGGGAACTGTATATAGTTGAAACATACTTTTAAACTTGTATCTTTGTTTCAAAGTTTATATTTGCATGATTTACCCATATTGGTATATGTACCTCTAATTTGTTCATTTTCTCTGCGGTAGAGAATTTCACAAGACAATTATTACACAAAGATTTTATGCAGTATCAGTTGAAGCACATTGACTCCTTTTCTTTCTTTTTTTTTTTTGAGGGGTCTCATGCCATTATGAACAATGATTTATAAACTCTTTAAGTCATTGTGCAAAATATATGTAGACTTAAATATAGGAATGGAATTATTGTGTTGTATAGTAAGTGTGTTTTCAACTTCATTAGTTTATGATAAATTGTTACCTAAGTGGTTTTTAAAATCATTACATATTTTGCCTTTATGCTAGGTGTGAAAGTGTATGTGAACATGGTTTCACAATTTGCTTTCTTCATGAATGTTTGGGATGTTTTTATAGAAAATGTACAAATCCATGTTTTGCACCCAATATCTGTTATGTTAACTTGATATCTGCTTTTGAACTTGGTCATACAGCTTGATTTCAGCTCTGTAACCAGAAAGGCATAAAAGAGCCCTCTCTTGGATAAGACTGATGGTTCTCTGAGAGTCAGTTTCTTATTCATATACTGGTGATTACAATCCATAGATGAACTACATTCTGCACTACTGAGAAAGGCCCTGGGATTGCTTCTTCTGGAAACCTTGGAACTCTCTGAAGTTTGCCTGGGCATTCTTTCTCCTGCTGTACCATGCCACTACCTTTATTAATGCCTTATGTGAGTATATCTTGTGAGGTTCATGAGTCCTTTCAGTTATCTGACCTTGTGTAATAGTTCCACTTTTTTATTACATTTGTCAATTTGGCCACCCATGTGCTAGTACACACTATCTTAATTACCATTAAATTATTTAAAAACCCAAGTATATAATAGGGCATAGTGTTCTATTCTGCTCTTGGCAATTTGCCTATGCATACACAATTTAAGTTTTCTAATTCCCTGTGTACCACAAATTTATAGGGATTTTGAAAGTGATTACTTTGAATCTATAGGTCAATTTGAGATTTAATATCTTTACAATTTTCTTTTATTCATATGTAATACTTTTCTATTTATTTATGCTTTCAGTGTCCCCAATAAATTTTAGTTTTTCTCCATAAATGTCTTGGACACATTTCCTTACATGTAGACTTAGTTACTACTTTTTTTTTTGCTTTCTTTGTATCTGCAAAACCAAAGATATTAGCAGACTAAATATTAGGAAAAGGTCTTCTCCCAAATTGTATATAAAAAAGGATGCTACTGAAAGTCAGTGGGTAAGGGTGGGTGAGAGGAGGGGGTAAAATTGTATGTATTATGTATATATACACTAAATATTTATATTAAAATTATACATATAAACATACAAGTATATATATTTTATATACATTCTTTTTCCAATTAAATACTGCCTACTGTATATTAGATATAATATATAAACAATATATATGTATTGTATATATACAATCCATATACATCCATTTTTCCAATTAAATACTGCAAGTTTTATAGGTGGAATGCCTATATTTTATGAAGTGTTAGAAGCAAATATACTAACACATATGTGTATAGAGAATATATGAACATAGGTGTGTAAATTGACTATATAAAAATAAAATGATAGAAGCATGTGTTTCAATATATTTAAAATGATTAATAATAATGTGAAATAAAATTTTGTGAAATAATTCATAATTAATAAAATGAAAAATTGCAAAGTAAAATAGAAAGAATGTAATAAAATTCTCATCATCTGTGAAGACAAAACAGAGAGAAATGACTATTTTTAGTGAAGAAAATGTTAATCATTCAAAGAAGTTGCTGAAATATGAAGCAAGCAAAAAATAATGTAGAAAATGCAGCATGGGAGATGTTTAATTTTACATTTTAACATCAGAAGTTTTTTCATTGAAGAACGTATTCTGGGAAATGTCTTCATAATTATAAGGTAAATCACAAGTCAAAACACATGTGCTATGCTCTAAATCCAGTGCACCTAACCAAACAAATCAGAAATCAAGTAGAGAGATTTTTAAATGGCTAAATGAGAAGTAGGAAACAAATTAAATATAAAAGAAGTAAGCAAATGATCTGATGGTATGAAAGCCACTTGAAGGTGTTATAAAATTTTGGCAACCAGAAAACAAGCAACCTTCACAAAATTAATAAACAAAAATTCTATGTACTTCAATAATTTAAATCAGTTCTACCTGAAATTATTCCTAAGAAAACTGGTTAAATATTATGTGGCTTGTAATTCCTGGGTAAGGTGTTTGTAACATTCTTCAAAAATGCCTCCGAGGGGAAATGAAAATATAAAAACAACTATTACCAATCAAAAATTATGGTTGACTGTCAACATGTTCTGAGAATCTAGGATGGATTTCACCTAAATATGAGGAAATAAACTGCAATGAAATATCACAATAGTAAGATATGGGCATAGAAATAGAATGGAATTGACTACATTAAATTAGATAGAAATTCCATTTAACCTTAGTACAAAAGTCTGCTTTAAAAGATATCCTTCTATTATATATGAGTACTCTTCTTTGAGAATAATTAACCAAACTGTCACTTCCCATCTTAATATTATATATTTTCATATATTCATTTGAAAGCCAGAAATCCAGAAGAGTTGAACGTGATAGGTTGTTGGGTACTATACATTGTAAATTCTATCAAATTAGAATTCAACACATGAAACATAAAGCACTCCAGATATTTTACATGGAAATAAATTTAAGACAATGTTTTGAGGACATAGAAAATCTATGGAATGACTGAAGCACGCTAGCTTTTCACTGGCCTCTAAGAATATTACCCAGAATATATGGCATAACTAATAAGCCAGAGGGCCTATTAACTCTCCAAAAAAATTGAAGGTGGGAAACCAATAAACTGTAACTAGACCACACTTCTGAAGATTAGATTCTGAGATAAGAAAACTGAGATTAGGAAGTCACAGACACCATCCCTATTATGACTTCCACATGATACTTTTGAAGTGACAATATACTAGGACACTGTTGCAGAAAATCCTCTAAATAACAGCACACTTGGTTTGCCAGCATCAAATAATTAAATAAGGTTAGAACATCACCAAAATTCCCATGAGACTCTATGTCCATTTTGTGTGCCATTTATTCATTTAATTCAGATTCAGTCAAACTAGAATATTATATTATGAAGAATACAGTAAGGGCCCGGCTAGATAGCTCAGTGGATAAAGAGTGCGCTGGGGTACCACATGGGAGGCCCCGGGTTCGGTTCCCGGGAACCTCTCCGAGCGGGCAGACGGCCTTGAGAAAGGCAAGGCGCCATGGGCGGGGCAAAAGACGCTGTGGGCAAGGCAAAAAGCCACCACGGGCAGGGCGGAGCCCCCACGGGCATGGCAAAGTCACCCGTGAAAAACAGAGCTGCTGCCTGCGAAGCACGGAAGCCGGCAGCCCGCAAAAACATGGAGGACTGCTGCCTGCAAAGCATGGAGCGGAGCCGCCCGTGAAAACGGAATGGAGCCACCCACGAACGGAACGAGCCACCGCCGCGAAGGGCCGACTCGGCGCGCCGCCGCAAAAGACAGGGGGAGACAAGAAGCAGACATAGAAAAACACAGAAGAATGGACACACAGCAAGAGCAATCAGAAAGGGGGGGGGTATATGTAATAAATTAAAAAAATAAAAAATAAATAAAATAAATATTAAAAAAAATAATAATAATACAGTAAAAGTTAACCACCCTACACTTCCACTTTAGCCAAGATGGAAGAGCAGGGACAGAATTTACCCTCATTACTGAAACAACAATAACAGCAGCAAAAAACAGACAAAATATATGGAAGAACGATCTCCAGAAACTGGACATCAGGCAATAGAGGAAAGTGATCCCTACAATTGCTAGCCTACTTTCTTCAGACAGTATTTAGGCTTTGGGACACGTAGAGTAACTTGGGTGGAAATTGGAAAATTCCCTGAGTGGAGAAAACAGAGCTGAGAGTCAAGGAAGATCAACCAATAAAAGTGCCTGGGACAGTGTATTAGAGAGGATAGAGCTGCACAGAGAGAAGCACAAAGATAGGCAAAGTGTTCCTGTCAAGTATTCAATTCTTTTGATAATGCATATGGAGGAAATATTTATGGGCAAAGAAATAAACACAAGAATGAGAAGATGACTTATGAGATCCAAATGATTTATAAGAAACAATTCTCTGGTATTCCCACAGGGCTGCACTTAGTGCTGGTTCCCACTGGCTAGACTGGAAAACTTCATAATTTGCAGGGAACTGGGTAGAGAATGTCAGTAAATCTTGCATCAGCAGTATAGAATAATTAACCCAAGACTGAGGACTCTTTAAGCTCAGCTAACAAATTATAAATGCAAACACTGAAGGCATCAAACTATTTTCAAGTAATGACTACATTTCAGAAAAAAAAATTCAAGAACACTTTCAGGAATACAAAATATGCAGCACTCAACTTGTTAAAATAAATATTGTGTAGCAGCCAATAAAAAATTACCACACATGCAAAAAAGAATGAAAATATGATCCATAATAAAGAGAATAAGCAATCAATAAAAGCAATCCCAGAACTGATGTTAGAATTCGTAGAGGTCATTAAAAGTTATTAGAACTATATTTGATATGCTAAAATGGTTAGAAGAGATCTAAAAAATATTAAAAAGATCCAAAAGAATCTTCTAAAGATGAATACTAAATTGTATGTGATGAAAATTACAACAGATTAGACATTGCAGAAGAAAACATTTCAAATGAAACACAAAGAAAAATATAACTTAAAAAAATAGCTTCAATTAACTATGGGACAACTTCATGTGGCCTAAGACTTCAGGAGTCCCTGAGGGAGATGACTGGGAATGAAGACTGAAAAATATTTGACTGAAGACCTAATGACCGAATATAAAATGTCAAATGATAAAAATTATTAAATCCCCAGAACCAGAAAGCCACAACCAACCCAAAACACAAGAAACAGGAAGAAAATGAGAAGACATATCATCAATTGCTCAAAAGTAAGTTCTTAAGGGAAAATATAAAAAGTAGAGGGGAAAAAAATCCATCACAAACACAGAAACAAAAATAAGGATAAGATTAGATTTCTCACTGTAAACAGTGTAAGCAATGCTTTTTGCTATTTGTTAAAAATTTCTAGCCCACTCTACCCCCTTGCTTACGTGGCTTTTGGTAATTTCTAGCTCATGTAAGCAAATTCTCAGGTCTTGTTTCTCCTTGCAGGTGACAGTATATCTCAAGATTTCATGTTAGCTATTTCTTTGTGATCTCAGTTCTGTGACAAGTTCAAGAAAAGTAAGTAATGTGTAGTTTCTTCAACAATTTTCTCGTTTAAGATTCTGAACACTGGTCTTTCAAGCTTTCTATATCTCCTTGCTAAAGTGAAAATGTGCTTCATGAATTTTGAAGCTCTGTTTTTAGGTACATGCATATTTAGGATTGTTATATTTTCTTGAATAACTGTTATTAATCTCTAACTTCATCCCTTGTAAAATTCCTGTTTTAAAGTCTACTTTATCTGATACCAATACAGTAATTCTATATTTCTTCTGAATAATGTTTACATGGTATAACTTCCTCCATTCTTTTACTTTTAACTCAACCATGCTTTCATATTTAAGGTGGGTTTCTTATAGACAGCATACAATTGGTGCTTGCTTCTCTTACTTACTATAGATTATCTGTCTTTCAATTAGTGCATTTAGACTATTTTCATTTAATGTGATCATTGACATGGATGGCAAAATCTACCAGCTTGTTAGTTGATTTCTACTCATTATTCTGTTCTTTGAGTTTTTCCCTCTATTCTCCTGTCTGCTTTTACATGAATTGAGTATTATTTCACTCTATCTTTAAAATTGGCTTATTATTAAAATTGCTTATTTAAAAATGTATTAGTTGCCTTAGTTTACAATATACTTTGTAATTAATCACAGCCTACTTTCAAATAATTTGATACCACTTTATATGAAGTTTAAGGAACTTACACTAACATTTTCCCAATATTTCTTTCCTATATTTTGTGATAATACTTTATTGGGGCTCTTGGTAGCTTTTTATTGTGAGCACCCAGGGGCATCCATGGGGAAGAGCCTGCAAGGGTGTGTGAATTTCTCATATAACTCATATAACTGCAGCCCCCGTGGGTATCTGTTCCCATATTAGCCAAAAATTGGCTTTTACTTATTTATTAACAATTTTAGGTGAATTCATCTAACTGGTGTCCAACTGCTTCTTCTCCTGGCAAGCAAAAGCCCATGACCTGTCTCTTCTCTCAGACCCCTATCTTTCCTTAGTTTTTGGAATCATTGGTTTCTATATTTGTTGGGTTCAATAAAAGCATGAATTTTCTTTTTATTCAACTTCTATTGTTGTTGTTGTAAAGTTAGAGGTGATGTTTTTCCAGATTTCTACATCCTAAACAGTAATCAGAATGCTGTTGTTGTTTAATAATATATCTGGAAGAAGACAGGCAAGATGGTAGCAGAATAAGGAGCTCCAAGAGTCAGTTTGTCTTACAGGGCAGTTAGTCATCACCCAGAGCACTCTAAAGCTAAAAGTGACCAGAAGAGCATCCTACAACATCCTTGAAAGGATGGAAGGAGAAGACTGCCCACCTTCAGAGAAGATTCCTGAGAACACTGCATGCCATGGAGGCCAGTGCCCATACTCCACTGATGGCACATGCCACTTCAGGAGCTATTCCATGGCTGGAGTTAGAAGTTCCATTTCCCAAAAAAAGGGGTAAGAAGAGATGTTTGGGCACAAACTTCAACTACTGATTAGAAAATTAAGCAGGCTAACGTATAATCCTAAGAACAGCTAAAGTCTGAAAGTGTCCAAGTCAAAAAGAGGCTGGCAAAGGGAAAGCCGGGCCGACTGAAAATCACAATGAAGTTATGGACCAGCTTCTTTCCACCCAGATCAAACTGCGGCCCTAGCCTACACAACAGCCCCATGTCCAGCAGGGAGGAAGCTGGGGATACCTGCACCAGCCTCTCCGGGAAACTGCAGGCCACACTGCGAGGCCAGTGTTCATCCTACTCTGGTGGCACAAGCCACCTCAGTGGCTGGAGTTGGAAAGTTTATCTCCAAAAAAAAGGGGGGAAGGAAGTGACAGATGGCCACCAACTTCAGCTACTGATTAGTAAATTTGACTGGCTAAAGTATAACCCTAAGAGCATCTAAAGTTTGAACCTGTCCAAGTTGGAAAGAGGCCAGTATGTCACCATATTAACCATGTCCCTGGCATAAGGGGAGGTGGGGCTGATTGAAAATCGCAGTGATACTAGGGACTGGCTTCTTTCCTGGCAGATGGGACTGCAGCCCTAGCCTAGACTCCAGCCCCATTTCTGGCAGGGCAGAAGCTGGCAGAACCTGCAACAGCCTCTCTGGGTAACTGCAGGCACATTCGGCCAGCACAGACTGAATAGTTGGACACCTGCATCTCCATCCCCATAACTGAATAGGATAGGAGAGGAGCAGTGTTTCCTCAGCCTCTCTGGGCAACTGCAGGTACTTTCAGCCCACAGGAACTAGTTTGTAGAGTGCCTTCAATTTCAACTCCACCCCTCCAACCACAATTGGGTAAGAGGGAAGCTGTGTTTCCTCAGACTCTCTGATTAGCTGCAGGTGCTTTCAGCCCACACAGACTGAATATTCAGAAAACTATAGCTCCATCCCTGCCCCTAAGTAAAATAGGAGGGGGATGGTGTTTCTTCAGACCCTCTGGGCAATGGCAGGTACTTTCAGCCTACACAGAGTGAACTGCTGGGCACCTGTGGATCCTCTCCCACCACCCAATAGGATAGGAAGTGGCTAGTGTTTCCTCAGCCTCTCTGGGCAACAGCAAGCACTTTCAGGCTACACAGACTGAACTGTTGGGCATCAGTGCTTCCATTCCCATTCCCTAAAGGGCAGAAGGGACAGTACTCCCTCAGCCTCTCAAGGCAACTGCAGGTGCATTTGACCCACATGAATTAGATTGCTGGGTGCTCCAGATGGTCCATCCCCACCCCTGGCAAGGAGGGTGGGCTGGTGTAATTCAGTCTACCTGGACAACTGTGGTCATTTTGGACCCACATAGCATACATTGCTGCCCACACCTACAGCTCCATTCCCACTCTAAGCAGGGGAGGAATGACTGAAGCTTCATCAGTCACTCTGGGCAACTACAATGGTCTTGGCCTGCACAACCTGCATTATCACACACGGCTGTGGCTATGTCCCTACCCCAGTAAAGGAAAATAGTGGGAGAAGCTTAAACAGTCCCTGGGCAACATGGGCATCTTCAGCCTCCACAGCTTACAGTACCCACTACATCTTCAGCATCTACTACACAACCAGCAAGGGAGAAAGGGCAATAAAGCCCTAAACTAAAGAGAGAAACTGAACCCAGAATAAACATATCTAGTAATCCAGATACCAAGATACCAACAAAAAATTACAATCCATACCAAGAAACAGGAAGATATGGCCCAGTTAAAAGAACAACCTAAGCCTCCAGATGACATAAAGGAGTTGAGAGAACTAATTGTAGGTTAATAAATTCAATGAGATGGCTACTGAGATTAACCATATTAAGAAGACACTGGGTGAGCATAAAGAATTTGAAAGAATACATAGAAAAATAGCAGGTTTTATGGGATCTTATGGCACAATAAATGAAATAAAAATATACTAAAGGCATATAACAACATATTTGATGGGGCAGAGGAAAGGATCGGTGAGTTTGAAGACATGGGTTCTGAAGAGAAGATACAAAAGAAGAGAAAAGAATGGAAAAAATTGAATAGATTTCCGGGGAACTAAATGATGGCAAGAGATGTGAAAACATTCATGTCATGGGTGTCCCAGACAGAGAAGAGAAGGGAAAAGGGGCAGAAGGAATATCTGAATAATTAATGGTAGAAAATTTCCCAACTTTATTGAAGGACATAGATATCTATGTCCAGGACGCACAATGTACTCCATCCAAATAAATCTGACTAGACCAACTCCAAGACACATACTATTCAAAATGTCAAATGCCAAAGACAAAGAGAATTCTGAGAGGTGCAAGAGAAAAGCAATACATAACATAAGGAATACCCAATAAAATTAAGTGCTGATTTCTCATCAGAAACCATGTAGATTAAAATGAAGTGGTATGACATACTTAAGATGCTGCAAGAGAAAAACTGCCAGCTAAGAATCTTATACGCAGCAAAACTGTTTTTCAAAAGTGAGGGCAAGTTTAGAATATTCACAGATAAACAGAAACTGAGAAAGTTTGTAACCAAGAGACCGGCTTTGCAGGAAATATTAAAGGGAGTGCTACATCCTGAAAA
>PVKH010025882.1:0-13329 GCA_004027955.1 Chaetophractus vellerosus | reverse complement strand
AGGTCCAACTTCATGGTCATGCAGCTTTTGCAGTCACACAAGCTCCTGAGCTTGGTTTAAGGATCTGCTGATACCATCTTGAGATTCTTAATTTTTTAACAAGGGGCCCTGCATTTTCCTTTTGCTGGTCCCCAGCAACTAGTTGTCATAATAGATTGACTACAAATGGAATAATGTCCTGCATAAACCTAGTCTATAAATTTCCTCAACTGTAAAGATGTAACAGTTTTTCTTTTTACAAAGATTCTATTTGAATGTCTCTTAGAGGAAAAAAAAAAAGTCGTTGACTTGAGTAACCTACATAGTAAACTTTTTAATGTTAGCTCTCAATTTAGAGGGTTTGGGGCATTAGCTGTTGGGAGAAAAATCTATGGTTGAGAACACAAAAATCCTTCCCTAAATTATATTATTAGATGAAATTATTTAAATACAAAGGAGGATTTAACTCATTGTGCCATTACAGGTTATCAAGTTATGCCCAACCAGCAGCAAAACTACCAAGGAATAGTTGGAGTTCAGCAACCCCAGAGTCAGAGCCTAGTCAGTGGCCAACCCAACAGCATTGGAAATCAGATTCAAGGAGTTGTCATCCCCTATCCTTCAGTGCCATCCTATCAGGTATGTTGTCATCCCTGCTGACTTTGGGTAGAGGTGGTTTTGAATAGCTAAAGTGCATCTTCTCTCTTCATACAGGGAAAATGTATCTGGACTAACTTTATACTTGTAAGTTTATAGTTTTAAGACTTTTATTTGTTGTAGCAGCTTTGTTTTATCCTCATTTTATGCTTTATTCATTTATTATTAATATTTGGGAAAAACATCAGAACCACATTGATATTTGATTTGGCAAGTAAATCTTGTCTGCCATTGCCTGCATTTCCAAGTATTAGGTATAAAGTATAAGGCACTTATTCTGTTCTTCAGCTCCTTAGAAAGTCTCCTTTGTGGAGAGACTAGAATGGAAGAAAAATAGGAATGGGGGTAGGTACTTGAAATGTGATATTTAGTACAGACCATCAATCATTGTTTGTAGAATAAGGAAGAACATGTAATTTTCCATGCAGTATGGGACAGATATTTTTTTCCCCATCTTATCCTAAAAATGGATTTTGTCATGTCTTTAAAATATCATGAACTTTAATTTGTAGTTCTAAAGCTTATAATTTAATAAATAAGTCAGATGCCTTTCATGTAAAATCACAATCTAATTGGGAAGATAAAATATACCCACATTTTAATGCATGTAAACAAGTTTGTGATATTTAGGCCTGTAACTGAGGAGATCATAAAATAAAGTAGTGAACAGGTTAAAGACTTAATACAGAAACCATCTGGGAAGATATAAACCTTTAATTAGCTTTTCAAAGAAATTGGTTGACATTCTGGGGAAAAGGAAGGATATAAGAAAAGGTGTGAGCATATTCCATATAATTCCAGAAAATTAAAATGTAAAATGTAGGATTGTCAAGGGTTGTTAAGCACTTAGAGAATGTCTAATTTTAAAGCCCCTTGATAATGGAAAGCAAAAAGAGAAAAAAAGCGATAAATTGTACTAGATTTTACATCTTTCTTTTCTCCTACATCCTCTGATCCTTCCATGCTTTTTACTCAGTACTCTCCCTGCTTGACCTAGGTACATAAGAATTTGCCCTGCCCCACCTTTCTCCATAGCTAGACATGAGACAATATCAGCACAAAGCCAAGAACTCTCCCTTAAACTGGTCATGCCACCTAATCCAATACATGGTTGGGCACTAAAAATTCAGATAAAAAAGATATGCCCTTGACATTTAGGGACTCACAATCTAGTGAGATAAATATAATTTTTTTTTTTAATTTTTTTTCTTATTTTACATCCCCCCCGCTTGTTCTTGCTGTGTTCATTTTTGCGTTCTTCTGTGTCTGCTTTGTCTCCCCCCGTTGGGGCGACATGCCGAGTCAGCTCACCGGTGAGCAGCGGCCTTCACCACTCGCGGGTGGCTTGCCCCGCTGGCGGGCGACCCTGCTTTGCTCGCAGGCGGCTCCATTCTGCTCGTGGGCGACTTGCCTTGCCCGTGGTGGCTTTGCCCTGCCCGTGGCGGCTTTTTGCCCTGCCCACGGCGGCTCTGCCCCGCCCATGGCAGCTTGCCCCCTCAAGGCGGTCTGCCCTGGTCAGAGAGGCCCCCAGGAACCAAACCCAGGGCCTTCCATGTGGTGTACCGGCGCCCTATCCACTGAGCTACAGCCGGCCCCTGAATATAATTTTTAAATAAATTATTAGTGTAGTTTTCAAAAATAAGAGCTAGATACCAAAAATATGTCCGAATTATACAGTATTTTCTCATGGTACTTCACACTGGGTGAACAATTGCAGGAAGGTTTGCTCTGACCAGCAGTGGATGACAGCCTGCTTTATACTCCTTAATGTATTTGGCAGGCAAATTGAGTGGTAGGTAAACTGTAATCTCAAAAGCCATAAAAGCCATCTGTCCTTAGTAGAGAGTATATTCCATGGTTGTATGTTCTCAAGCAGTGTTCACTCCCTTTTCTGGTACATCAGTTTTTTTTCTTACTAGTTACATATTTATTCCAATAGTTTGAACTATTTTAGATTGAGCTGTGTCATTTTTCCTAGATCTGCACTGCATATATATTAACTTAAATACAACAAGAAAATATAGCAGAGCGGGTGTAGGTCAATGGTTGAGCACCTGCTTTGCATGTACAAGGTCCCGGTTTCAATCCCCAGTACCTACTAAAAAAAAAAAAATTTATTAATGTCAAAAATGATAAACTCAATATGTTATATTGCCTCAGTAGACAAAAAGACTGAGGTAGTAATGTAAATCCAACCATTAATTTTCTATTTGGTATAACTGAACCAAAGAGAGAGTAATTAAGAGATTATTCTGTGTTTTGAGAGGACTAGTTGCATCTCAGAAACATGTCGTTTAGGCAAGACTTAAAAATTCATCATTAACTTCAAAATCACAGAGCCAGGTATAAAGAATAGTGAAGTGGTTAAAGAGCTGAGGCTTTGGAGCCAGAGGACATGACCTCAACTCCCGGTTTTCCTACCGACTAGCTATACAACCTTGGACACATTACTTAACCTCAGTTTCTACATCTATAAAACAGGGGTGATAAAAGTACCTTTTTAGCGTTAGAAAGATGAGATGATATACTTAAAGCATTTAGAATAAACCTGTTGAACATGGTAATAAGTAATCAATCATGTTAAGCATCGTCGTCATCAATATTACTCTACTACTACCACTAGTACTTGTATTACTAACATCATCATCATCATCCAGAAATTTTTATATTGGCTTTATTTACCAAAATGACTGTAATTCAACTTTTATATTGTGGCACATTTGTAAATTAAGAACTCATTATGCCTATGTGTTTTCTATTTTAGGAAGAATAGAAACTAGAGTATTGAAGAACCCACTAAGGTTATCTCTTTATATTTTTAGACTGATTCGTCTAGCCTAATGTACAATTGCTAAATGCTAGCCAAAAACAATGGATGACTCAAGAAAACACGAAAGCCTACTGGCAGTTTTAGCTTATTCCTAACTACTCATATTTTAGAAGCTTATGGAGGCTGGAGACATTAACATTTACAGAGTTTTGAAGAACATTTTTCCCTTCAAATTGTCTTTCAAATTTTAGGTTTCACTGCCTCAAGGTTCTCAAGGAATTGCCCATCAGACTTATCAACAGCCTGTTCTGTTCCCTAATCAGTCTAATCAAGGATCTATACCCACAACAGGAATGCCAGTTTACTATAGTATCATTTCACCTGGTCAACAAAATAATTTAAGGTGAGTATGACTAAGAAACCTCCTAGCTTCTTTTTTTATCAGAATTATGGTCTATTAGTAATTTTAAAGTTGACTAAGGGACATTAGCTGAGATCATGCTCTAATGTAGAAGAAAATTACCAACATAATTGTTCCTATTCTAATATAGAATAGAAAAACTATTGATGGAGTCTATTTTTCTAATATTTCTTCCAAAAAAATCGGTATGAGCAAAGCATTCCATATGTAAACTACAAGCCAATCTCCTTTTACTTACTGAAATGGAACAACAGTTAGCCATAGGCCTTGGAGTTTAGAGCAATTGTTTGTTGAAAATATTTAAGATTTTTGTAGGAGTATGGGGAGAATGCATCTCCTGTATCTAACCTCAGTAGCAAAATACCTTGTTGAAATTTTTTTGGCTCTAGGGAGCTCATTTTTCATTAGTCAGGGGAAGGAGGTATATAGGAGAAACAAATGATAGTAATTCAAAGCAAGTCATAAAGTATTTCATTAGCTACTGCAACTTGGAAGAGCAGAGCTTATTGGAAAAGCCTAATATGTTAAAATTCATAGTCTTCCCTTGAATTGGGCACCTTCAGTCCAAGTTGTTAAGAATATAGTACATAGTCTTTCATTTTTTTCTCGTGACATCTTTTTTAAGTTGCCACGGGAGGGGCTATGCTCTTTATAAGATTGGGGACCTGAGTTATAACTGCTGATGGAAGGTTGTTGTCACCCAGTTGTGATTACAGGTGGCATTTGTTTCATTGAAATCTGCTTTAGAAAATGGGAACTTGGCTCTCATTTTATTTGTTGTCACAACGCCCCAGAGGAACTCACATATTTCCCCTCTCTTTCTGGGTCTGTGGCTGCCAGTATTTGGGCATATGATTAAAGAGGCCTAGACTTTTTAAATGGCATGTTGGTTGTGAATCTCTCAGGAAACTTTGGAGATTTATATTATATTGAGGCCCAGCTCTTTTGAGGTAAAGTGCTTCACAGTGAAAATAGAAATGTGTACTGTGTTAAGTTTTCCATTTGTTTTGTGAGTATTATACATCCCCCCCTTCTGCTTGTTCTTGCTGTGTTCGTTTTTCTCTGCGTTCCTCTGTGTCTGCTTGTCTCCCCCTGCTGGGGCAACCTGCCGAGTCAGCTCACTGGCACGGCAGCCAGCCTGCTCATGGGGGCTCGCCCTTGCTCGTGGGGGCTTGCCTTTGCCCACGGGGGCTTGCCTTTGCCCGGGCAGGGCACGGTGGCATGCCCCACCCGCGTTGGCTTGCCTTCTCGAGGCAGTCAGCCCGTTAGAGGAGGCCCGGGGTCCGAACCCGGGGCCTCCCATGTGGTAAACTGGTGCCCTACCAACTGGGCTATACAGCTGACCCCCGTTTTGTGAGTTTTAAATCCTATAAATAGGGAGAAAATACTCTCAATCTTAGTCTTTTTGTAATTTGTGTAAGTTTAGGATCCATAATGTCAGTTGAGGTTCTATATTGTCAATTAGAAGTAGAAGTAGAGGTTGTAAAACTTGCTCAGTTGTCTGCTTTTTGCACCAAAGTCTAACCTTTTATTTATATTGAAAAAATTACTAACATAATTGTTCCTGTGTAGGGCAGAGGCTGAGAGAAATAGATGTTACTTAATCCAATGACTCACTTGAGATCAAAAGACACCTATATTTCTAAGTTACTTCTGTAGGCCCATAGGCTGGGAAGAGGTGCTTTCATTAGGGAAGGTGATAGAGCCTTTAGGAATCTGTATAGGATGGATTAGGCGTTAAGATTTTTCCACATTTATTCTATTTATTAATCCCTTGAAACAGAAAGGTCATGCTTGACTTCTGAGTGCCCCAGGAATGCAAGGTAGAGGTCAGAGAGCACAAATCTTCATTCCCCATCTACATTCAGCCTTATTTAAACTTGCAGGGGTGATGACAGAACCCACAGGGCTGTCTGGTAGGTGCTGATAAGTAAAAATTAAAGAAAGCATAGTTTTAGTCCCTGGACCTGTTTCTACAAGGAAATTAAAATTGAGAGAGGTAGTCTTCACCTGAGGAGTAGGCTGGAGCACAATAATTAAAATGTGGGTGAGATTCTCCAACAGCCCTCCAACTAGAATCTTGAGAGAAAGTCTTACAATTTGGAGGCATAACCCAAATGAGACAGATAAATTTGAAATAAACTGGTTGTAAAGTTGACAGTAGTGATTGGGTCACCATGTAACAAACTGGCATTGAACTAGTCCAACTACAGATTACCAGTATGAGAAATGGAACAGGTTGTACATAAAAAACAGGGAATGCGTATCTTCTCAGGCTTGATCCTGGCACCTCTGGATTACTTATTTGATATTTCCATTTTGACTTGTTCATTGCTGGTGTTTAGCATTTTTAGAATTACAGAATACTTAATGCTTATAGAAACAATTGAAGCAATACAAAGATGTGAAAAGGAAAGGTTAGTATTTTCCCCCACGATATTCCCACCCGAGGTTACCAGGCTAGTATGCATTCTGTCACATTGATCTGCCCATTCAAACATATACACATATAAATACATATATAGAGAAACTGGTTGATAAGTTTTGTGAAGTACACATTATGTTTCATTTTTCCCTTAACACTATGTCATGAGCTTCAGGTTATTAGATATTAATCTGAAGCACTGTTTTTATTTTTCATTTCTTCACATAATACAAAACGTACATATATAAAAACATAATTTTGTATAAATGGGAACATGTCCTACAGGCAGGCAGTTTTCTTCTTCTTGTTGTTTTTTGGGTTTTTTTGGTTCTAACCTCCCTTCTTCCCCATGCCTTTTAGATAGATCACATCCCACACCTACACATGGCTTGAATAACTCGTTTTTCTATCCTGGTTTGTAACTTACTTTTTTCCTTATACCTAATCATACTAACATAGATTCAGATGTGGAAACATCAAAGAGATTGATAACACACACATATGTAATGAAGTTTATAAATAATTTTATAGTAAAATGCTTACATCTTTGTTTTGTTTTTATACTACAATTTTATGTCTGACATATGATGAGAGAATTTAGTCCAGTCACAGCATTACAACTGTAATACTGGATTTTTTTCTGCCAGCTTACATTTGTTTGTTTGTTTGTTTATTGTACCTCACTATGCTTGTAACTGCATGCCTGATGGGTCAGTCTTCTGCTATTTTCTCCAAAGTCCAAATGTATGCCATATTCCTTGGAGCTCTTCATCGTGTAATCTCACTGATCTGATATCAGGGCATGAGGTGGTGGTCCAAATTCATTTTCAGATAACTGGATTTTCTGCCATTAGGCATTAGTTATCAGATGGCATGATTTGGTTAGAAAGAACATGGGCTTTGGAGTCAAACAAACCTACCCTCAGTCCTTTGTGATCTTAGGCAAGTTACTTAGCCTCTTTGTGCATTTGATTTCTCATTTGTAAATAGGATTGTTGTGAGGATGTGCATACATAAGGACTAGTCTGTAGAAGGAGCTCAAATTCCTATTCCTTTAATTCTAAAACTTTGTGTCTGGAAATCATTCCAAAATATTTGCCTGTTTTGCTAGGTAGAGTATACTGAAAATAATTAAAATGTTTATTGTTGACTGGGACCCATATTCTTCACATTAATGATTATATTGTGCCCACAGTATGATGAAGCTTGTTAGTCACTTTCCTTGCTCTCACTTATTGTCAGTATAGGCACTTTAAATCTGCAGTGGGGTTATTAAACTGAGTTTTTTTGTTTTGTTTTGTTTTTTTTTTTTTCAATTTTTTTCTCCATTATTTTTCTTTTTTTTTAAAAGAAGCAATCTTGATTACATAAATGTTACATCAAAAATATAGGCAATTCCCATATAGTCCACCCCTTCCCCCTCCCACACTTTCCCCCATTAACAACTTTCATGTGATACATTTGTTACAGTTGATGAACATATTGAAGCATTGCTACTAACCATGGTCTGTGGTTTACATTATGGTTTACCCTTTGCACCACACAATTTTACAGGCTTTGACAAAATGTATAATCGCCTGTATCTGTCATTGCAATATCGTGCAGAATAATTCCAGTGTCCCAAAAATGCTCCATGTTATACCTGTTTTCCCTCTCCCTCCCCTCAGAACCTCTGGTGGCCACTGTCTTTATATCTATGATACAGGTTCTTCCATTACTAGAATAATAATGTCTACTTTGGTCCATAGTTGCATTTCCCACTTATGTTTGTTCATTCCTTAAAAAGGAAGGCAATGAGACAGAGCCTGAAAGTTTCTATGATTTTTTAAAAAGTATCTTCTTCAACACATCTGTTTTGTTTCGTTTTTTGTTTTGTTTTGTTTTGTTTTTATTTTGTTTTGTTTTTTGAGGTACTGAGGCTGGGGATTGAACCCAGGACCTCGTATATGGGGAGCCGGTGCTCAACCACTGAGCCACATGGGCTTCCCTGGGTTGGTTTTTTCGCTTGTTTGTTTGTTTTGTTTTGTTTTGTTTTGTTTTGTTTTTAGGAGGCACTGGGAACCGAACCTGGGAGCTCCCATGTGGGAAGCAAGTGCTCAACTGCTTGAGCCACATCCGCTCCCCGAGACATCTGTTTTTAACAGTTCACATGCCTGTAGTGCGTACCTGCTGCTGACCTCTATTCCACATTGTTGAGGTGGCTGGATACTTACCAGAAAAGTAAATAAGAAAGCTGGAAGAAACTGTAAAATATCATTAGTTATCCTTAAAGGAGAAAACATTTTTATTTTGGTATTGTTTCCATTTAGACTAAATATAGTAGGGTGTGAAGTTCTTTACTGTGACTTTTTTATTTTCTGATTTACCTATGTTTTTTATAAAACCAGAATCAACATCTTTGTTCCTTTCTGGTATGCCAAACGAATACATATTCAAAGTATACTTACTTGGATTTAAGAATATGTATCTATTTAACTCATTGATTTTGAAATCTGCATATTACAAGAACACTCACCCAAGAAATAACAAAAATATCTATCACATTAACTCTTCAGCATTTACTTATATAAAGAAAACTATGTGTTTTGTGCCTAACACTGTTCTGAGCACTACAAAAGTAGCTGAATGCATTAAAAATATGAGTTCATATTGTAAATGAGTTTTAATCATTTCCTCTGCTAAGTCTTGTTAAATCTTACTAAATGATATTCAAGTAAAAAGTATAAAGTTTGACAGGCCTTTTTGTTGCTTTTATTTTAGAAAACACTAAAATGTTTGCTTTTTCTTATAATGCAAAGACTTAATCCACCAAATAATTCACATACTTTTATTTATATTTAGATGTGGAAGAAAGGATATAGTCTTAACACCCTGCAAGCTACAGTTTTTATGGAAAGCTAAACTTATGCAAATGAAACCACTAGAAAATAATGCAAGATGAGTATAGGAAAAAGCTAATTTGAAAGCATAAGGAACAAAATATGTCTAGATGCTAAGCATTTTGCTAACTGGATGGCATGTAACCTTAGCATGGTAGTTTATGCAATGTTTTCTTCACCATCAGCTTCATTCCTATTAAAATGGTGCTGTTGCTTCAGCAAGTTTAGAAATGCAAATAATACCTGTCTTCTACTTTGTCAAAGTTTTTACATATCCAGAACCTCACTTCTTTACAGTGTCCCTCTAAAAAAGGATGAGACTATGTGTTTCTTTTTATTTACACATATGAGAGATCATGAGAAAATGAAAAGTAACTATGGAATTGAACTTGAACCCTTTTTTCCTAATTTTAAGCACCCTATCTTATTAATATAGAGTCCACCAGTGATCCTCAGTCTGCAGCATGTTAGAATTCCCTGCAGAGCTCTTAAAAATACCAATCATAGACTCTCAACCCTATATATACTCAGTTACTCTGAAGTTAG
Organism: Chaetophractus vellerosus; assembly: GCA_004027955.1. Classification (NCBI taxonomy): domain Eukaryota; kingdom Metazoa; phylum Chordata; class Mammalia; order Cingulata; family Chlamyphoridae; genus Chaetophractus; species Chaetophractus vellerosus. The sequence continues at coordinate 3,652 of PVKH010025882.1, read as the reverse complement.
CCTTTTAATCCTGGATATCATTATTTTTTAAATCACTTCCAGGTGATTGTAATAGGCACCTTTAGTTATGAACCACTAACCTCCAGTAACTAGCCCTCTAATCTGGTTTTCAACCATAGATTTCACTGTGCACCAAAAGCCATACCCAGTAATATTTTATACATTAACGATAGTCATTATGTCTCTCATTTTTTTACTAGTAGATTTCCGTCCAAGATCCAGTATAATACAGGATAATACTGGGGGCCGGCTATAGCTCAATTGGTAGAGCTCTGGTCTACCACATGGGAGGCCCCAGGTTCGGTTCCCGGGGCCTCCTCGAGCGGGCAGACCGCCTTGAGAAGGCAAGCTGCCACGGGAAGGGCAAGCCCCACAAGCAGGGCAGGCCACCACGAGCAGGCACAAGCCCGCTTTTACTGTGGTAACACATATAGAGCAAAAACTTTCCCATTTTGACCACTTTCAAGTGGTATTAATTACATTCTCCATAGAGTCCCTCCTTTCAATTCTTTGTGGAATATACCAAGAAGTGGGATTGCCAGATCATGTGATAATGCTGTGCTTAACTTTTTGAGGACTCGCCAAACTGTTTTCCAGTTTCTTCACCATTTTACATTCCTGTCAGCAGTGCTCAAGGATTTCTGTTCCTCCACATCTTCAACAACATTCGTTATTTTCTTTTTTTATTATTATTAATTAATTTATTTTTTTAGGTACATTGATTACATAAATGTTACACAGAAATTTTAGGGGTACCCATATGCCCCACACCTCCCACAACCTCCCACATATACATCCTTCATCAGTGTGTCACATCACCTGCAATAGATATACACATTTTGGGGCTTTGCCCACTAAGTATGGACCACAGTTCAGACTGCAGACCACACTCTCTCCCACACAGTTCTGCATGATATATGATATAAACATTTTTTAATAATAGTCATTCTAGTGGATGTGAGGTGGTATCTCGTGGTTTTGATTTGCATTTCAATAATGACTAATGATACTGAGCTTCTTGGCCAAATGTATATCTTCTTTGAAGAAACATCTATTCAGGTCCTTTGCCAATGTTTAAATGGGTTGTCTGTCTTTATTTTTGAGTTGTAAGAGTACTTTTTGTGTTCTGGATATTAAACTCGTACCAGATATATGGTTTCCAAATATTTTTTCCCAATCTGTAGGTTGTCTTTTGACTTTCTTGATTATGTTCTTGATGCACAAAAGTTGTTTTAATTTTGCTGAAGTCCTGTTTATCTACTTTTTCTTCTGTTGCTTGTGCTTTTGGTATAAAGTCTAAGAATCCATTGCTAATACAAGTTCCTGATGTTACTTTACTTTGTTTTCTTCTAAGAGTTTTATAGTTAGGTCTTTGATCCATTTTGAGTTAATTTCAAATATGGTATGAGGTAGGGGTCCAATTTTATTCTTTGTATAGCTATTTCATTTTTGTGAACTCACTGAAAATGAATGATAGTAATAGTTTGGATCTAAATTATGATATTATTTAATTAGGTACTTTTTAAGAATAGGTAGTGGTGACATTTCATGCAAAAAGAGCTTCATTTTATGCATAGGTACTTCCTCAGTCTCTCTTGGTGAGTTTCTGTTGTTGAAAAATACCCAAAATTACGTATACATATAACACATAGTCTTTGTAGAAAATTTGAAGATATAAAAAATTTCAGTATGTAAAAAGGTATGAAAAGCAAATCAACTGCTATTTTACAATCCAGAAAGAGTCACTATTAAATTTTGGTGTACTTCACTTGAATCATTTTTCAGTGCATACATATATATAAACTTTGTTAGGAATCATATTTTTTAAACATTGTATTTTCTATATTTTAATTACATAGTTGATTCGTAAATTCTAGTTTTAAAATAATTAAACCATATAAAATACATTGAGAAAACATTAACATTTGGCTTGATTAACCCACTACTCTTTCTGGAAAACAATTATTCAAAGCATAATCACTGTTTTAGAGTTTGATACATATCTTTTTAGTACTTTTACTACTTTTAAGTAGATACATGAAAAATTTGTTGTTTGAGGAAGAGAAGGTTAGTGTTTTGGTTTTTTTGTTTTTGTTTTGTTTTGTCTTTGTTTAGTGTTTTGTTTTTGAGGTATAGAAAATAGGATTGTTTTTATTTGTGTTGCTCTAAATTTTTCTGCATATGCAGAATCTTACTATATATTTTATTCTTCAACTTGCTTTTTTTCATTAAACCTTGTACTTCAAAGTTTCAAAGGTCAATGTAGGGAATTAGTATTTCATTCTCTTAATAATAACAAGTAACCATAGTTTCTGAAGTACGAGTATGATATGTTTGTCTCTTTTTTAAAAAATGTCCAATAGCAGTGCTTGAGAAAGATTTGAAGTGGGTAGAGAACAAAAGCAGAAGGAATATTTGGTAACATTAAAGATGAAGATTAAAGAGAGTTTTGAGATATCTTGATGGAAAATGTCCCACTAGCAACGATAAAGTATAGGGATGGAGTTAAGCGTAATTAGATATTGTTTACTTTAAAATATCTACTACATCTAGGGTCAGCAAATTTTTCCTGTAAAGGGCCAAATAATAACTATATTAGACTTTACTGGTTAAGGCACAAAATTGTGGCTGTTATTCAGGTGTTTATGTAAGAAGAGAAAATTCATTTCCACAAAAATTTTTATTGACAAAATTGAAGATATAATAAAAATTAAGTACAATTTTTAAAATACACGTCTTCTAATGAGAAGAATGGAATTATTTTGAAGGGGGATAACATTTTACTTATTTGGGGTTCAAAGTTAGTGTTTTGTGTCATCAAACTGATGGCAAATGTTCATCTGTAAAAACCATCCTTAGCTTGTCAGCCATACAGAAACAGGTAGTGGGCCAGATTTGGCCCACAGGCTATATTTTGCTGACCCTTATATAGATGATTAATAGCCAGCTGCAAAACACCAAGAGGAAATGGTCAGATATGAAGCCTGGCAACATTGGAAAACCATCATCATAACATGGAAACCAATGTTCAAGGAGATTTCAGAGATTAACAGTTGGATGTTGTTATTGAGCATGAAGACCATTAAGAGGGGGAAAATACTGGGTGTGAGAAGAAGAGATCATTTGTACCTTTCAAAATAGTATGTGGTAAAAGCCAGATTAAAGCCAGATTAAAAGACTCCAGGAAGGGAATGACAAGTTCAAGGTAGATTGTAGATAAATGATCCAACAGTATTTTTTCAAAAAAGGTAGGGTTATGTTGAAAGATAGAAAGGAACTAAATTGTATAAAGGAGAAACTAAGAAAATAAAATATGTTTTTAAAACTTAAAGTAAAGAAAGTAATTTTCCAAATCTTCCCAGCTTTCCTTTGAAGGATTCTTTAGTTTAGATTTCCAGCCTTTCTTTGGAAGTTAATTTTAAGTTTTTCCAAGTTGTTTTTAAAACTCCAGTTATTTTCTTCACTGTCCAATATTTTAAATGACTACTCCCACACTTCCATTTTATTTAGATATTTCTTCAGGCCACAGATACCCTAGATAACAAGCAGTCCCCAGAGATAGGTCAACCCCATTTTAAGAAGCAGAAGAGATTTGTGTTGAAAGTGCCCCTCTAGTATTTCCAGTTTATTTTATTTTGTGAATAATTCTTGG
>PVKH010025881.1:0-13331 GCA_004027955.1 Chaetophractus vellerosus | reverse complement strand
CACAGGCTGAGAGGCTCCACAAGGGCCTAAAAGGAACATTGTTCTTCCTTAGCTTTGACTGCATGCTTGTGTGCTTCTTACCTCTAGTCTCCCCTCTTTTTTTTTAATTAGCTGCTGATAGCTTTCTAATTCTTTGCTGCTCTTCTTCATCCTTGACTTTCCATTCTCTGTGTATGGTGATTGTGTCTACCAATGCTATCTCCTCTCCTTCCTTCATTTTACTACCTTCAACATTCTGTTGTGGTTTTACATTCCACATTTTTTCAATTGCTCTCAAATTCACCATTGTTAACTTCTATCTTGTCTATTCTGTTCTCCTTTCTTTCTTTTTATAGTAGCTTTATTTTTTCAACCTTTTCTTTATTAGTTTTCTCTCTCCTCATCATTCAGGCCATATAAGATATTCTATATGTTTTTCTCTATTTGATTCCACACCCATTGTAGGCACTCCAATTTCTCCTGTATTACTCTACACTGCCTATACAAGTTAAATATTCAATTTACTAAATCTGATATGGACAATCTTCTAGCTTTTATCAGTAGTACTATTATCCCTTTTTCCTTTCTAATCATTTTTGATTGTTCTGGCCCTAATCTTCTTCCTTCAAAGGAACATAGAAAAAAGCAAGGAAATACAATAAGGGGAAGAAAGTATCAATGAGAAAACTTAAAACACACACAGAACTACAAGCTAAATAAAACTCTAGAGCAGATAGAGAAGCTAATCAATTGAATAAACCCATCAAGATAAAACAAAGACAAGAGGGCAACAAGAAATTACAAGACATACTGAGAAACTGGAAGACATAGATCATTCCAAAGAACAAAACAAAAATGGGGAAGAGATGCAGAACATTGAACAACTAAACAAAGCTTCCCAAACAATTATCATGGACCTCCTTAATGAAGTGAAGGAAGAGATTAAGAATATTATGAAGACACTGGAAGCACATACTGATGAAATTGTACATGTACATAAAGAGATAATGGATATGATGTCAATGAATAGCACAATCCAGGAAATAAAAAAGATGGTGCAATCATAAAATAGCAGATTTGAACAGGCAGTAGAAAGGATTAGTGATATGGTAGAAGTACATCTGAAATAAAACAGATAGTAGAACAGATGGATAAAGAGATATAAAAAATACAACAGGGACTCACAGATTTAACCGATAACACAAAATGCACAAACATACACATTATAGGCATTCCAGAAGGAGAAGAGAAGGGAAAGGAACAGAAAGAGTTTTGAAGGAAATAATGGCTGAAAATTTCCCAACCCTAATGAGGGAGATGGATGTACATAACCAGCAAGCACAGCACAACCCAAACACTATAAATCCCAACAGGCCATTCCCCAAGACATAATCTTGTCAAAATTTCCAATGCTCAAGACAAAGAGAAAATTTGCAAGGCAGCAAGAGAAAAGAGAACCATCACATAAAAGGGAAGCATAATATGATTAAGTGCTGACTTCTCAGCTGAAACCATGGAGGAATGAAGACAGTGGCATGACATAGTCAAGGTACTAAAAGAAAAACCTTCCAACCACGAATTCTCTATCCAGCAAAGCTGGCATTCATAAATGATGGAGATTTCAAAATATTCATAGATTAACAGAAATTAATAGAATATGCAAATGAGAAACCTGCACTTGAAGAAATACTAAAAGAATTTCTAAAAGTTGAAAGGAAAAAAGAGGAGAGAGAAAGTTAGAGGGGAGTGTAAGAACAAAAATGACATGAAGAGAAACAAAAACTACTTAGGACATACATAAACTGAAAGAAAACATGATGGATGTAAGAAATTCATTGAGAGTACTAACACTGAATGTTAACAGATTAAATTCACCAGTCAAGAGACTCAGATCTGCAGAATGGATAAAGAAATATGATACATCTATATGTTGTTTACAATAGACCCACCTTAGACACAGGGAATCAAATAGGCTGAAAGTAAATGGCTGGAAAACAATTTTACAAGCAAATAATAACCAAAAAAGGGGTAGGAGTAGCTATTCTAATATCGGACAAAATAGACTTTAAATGCAAAAGAAACATAACAGAAAACATGGACAAATATATTAGTAAAAGGGGTAATCTCTCAGGAAGAGAGAACGTTCATAAGCATGTATGCACCTACTCAGCATGGGTCTAAATCTGTGTGGCAAACACTGGAAACTCTAAGTGGAGAAATAAATGCCTCTACAGTTATAGTAGGGGACTTTAATACACCATTATCATCATTAGACAGAACATCTAGACAGAGAATCAGTAAAGAAACAAATAACCTTATTAATACATTAGAGGACCTGGACTTAATAGACATATACAGAATGATACAAACTATTACAGCAGGATATGCATTCTACTTGAGTGCACATGGATCATATTCCAAGATAGACCACATGCTAGGCCATAGAAAAACTCTCAATGAGTTCTCAATGATTGAGATTATACAAAGTAATTTCTCTAGCCACATTGGAATGAAATTGGAAATCACTATGGGCCAGAGAAATAGATTAGGAATGAAGATATAGAAATTAAACAACACACTCTTTGACAAACAGTGGGTCAAGGAGGAAATCTCAAAGGAAATCAATAAATACCACAAATCAAAAGAAAATGACAACACAAAATATCAAAACCTATGGAATGCAGGCAAAGCAGTACTGAGAGGGAAATTTATAGCTCTAAATGCATATATTAAAAAAGAAGAAAGATCTAAAACTGCAAACCTGAAAGGATTGGAAAAACAACAATAAACTAACCCTAAAGGAAGCAGAAAGAAAGAAATAACAAAGTTCAAAGCAGACCTAAATGAAATAGCAAATAAGAAAGCACTAGAGAAAATAAACAAAACCAAAAGCTGGTTCTTTGAGAAGATCAATAAATTTGAGAAACCCTTAGCCAGACTAACAAAGAAAAAAGAGCAGATGCAAATAACCAAAATGAGGAATGAAGAAAGGGTTGTCACTACTGACCCCACAAAAATAAAGATTATTACAAAAGGATATTTTGAAAAATTATATGCTAAGAAGAATGATAAGTTAGAAGAAATTGACAAATTCTTAGACACTCACAAGCAGCCTACACTGAGGAAAGGACAAATCAATGAACTCAACAGTCCAATTACAAGTAAAGAGATAAACTCATTCATCAAAAATCTCACAACTAAGAAGAGCCCAGGACCAGAAGGCTTCATAGCTGAATTCTACCAAACATTCCAGAAAGAGTTGACACCAATCCTGCTTAAGGTTTCCAAAAAATAGAAATAGAAGGAATATTCCATAACTCATTCTATGATGCTGAAATTACCCTAATACCAAAGCGAAACAAAGATTCCACAAGAAATTAAAATTAGAGCCAATCTCTATAATGAAACTAGATTCTAAAGTCCTCAGCAAAACACTTCCTAATCGCATTCAACAACATATCAAAAGCATTATACACCACAACCAAGTGGGTTTAATCCCGGTAATGCATCAATGGTTCAACATAAGAAAATCAGTCAATGTAATACACCACATAAACAAATTGAAATAAAAAATCAGGAGAGGGGGAAAAATGGTGTCTTCCATTTAGGTGTGCACACACCAGGTCTGGAGTAGCGGATGGTTGATTGGGAGCAGGAGCTGGGGAACATGGTCTTTGCAGGGAGACTGGGGCACAAGAATATTGACTCCATCGGTCTAGAGGCACCAGGATTGTGAGTTGAACCATGCAGCATAAAACCGTGAGTTCTTTTCACCACAGAAGGAAACATAGGTGGTAGGGTCCCATTCCTGGGAAGGGGGGAGGGAGGTTCATGGCCTCACTGGTAGACCTGTGAGGCAGCAGATAAGCCCCAAAAGTGGGAAGGTCTGACAGGGGGTGGAGAGGGTTACTGTGGGTTTGGTTCCCAGAACCCGCAAGCAGCCTAAGATGGAAAAAAAATCAGCCACCTAGAAGCAGTGCTGAGTGGAGAGGAGAGGCAAAACTGCTTATTGGGGGTGCAGACACCAGGGTCAGCAACGGGAAGTTTCAAGCAATTAAAAGATCCTGGCTGAGCAATTCAGTTCACCCAGAGGAGTTAGACAGTGGGAAAGGGAAAAAATTATCTGGCAAGAAGTGGGGCCAGACGGAGGGGGCTGGCATTTCTGCTTAATTGTTGCACAGATGCAAGGGATGGTAAAAGGAAGTTGTAGCCAACTAAAAGTTCCGGGCTGAGTAACACATCTCCCCTGGGGAAGATAGGCAGGGAGAAATAATAGACTAGTTTCCATGAACTTATCCGGGGTCCCCTCACAAGAGGGGGTGGTCTAGAAGAGGAGTTCTTTAAGGTTCCTAATTAGATTAAAAAATTAATAGAAACATATAGAGCTGCTTTAATTGCTAAATTCTGCCTCAAAGCCTGCAGAGAGAAGGCTGTAAGGCAATTGATTAATGAAGACAGGCTGAGAGGCTCCACAAAGCACAAATCCCCAAAGGGAACACAGTATACCCTTTTTTCTTTGTTTTTTATTTCTGTTTCTTTGTTTGTTTGTTTAATTAGGTGTAGATAGCTTTTTTCTTCTCTGCTGGTCTTCTTTATCCTTGACTTTCCAACCTCTCTGTATAGTGACTGTGTGTACCAACACACAGAAAGTATCAACAAGCAATTTTAAAAACACAGAATTACAAGACAAATAAAACTCTAGAACAAAGAGAGAAGCTAAATACTTTCCATCCTCTGTGTATAGTGATTGTGTCTACCAACACTATCTCCTCTCCTTCCTTCATCTTTCTACCTTCAGCTTTCTGTTGTTGTTCTTACTTTCCACTTTTTTTCATTTGCTCCCAATTTCACCCTTGTTAAGTTCTATCTTGGCTATTCTGTTCTATTTTATTTCTTATATTTTATACTGGCTTTTTTTCCCTCAGTCTATTCATCATTTCTTTCTCTCATCACTTTGGCCATTTAAAATTGTCTCTCTCCCTATATATATATATTTTTCTCCATTTGGAGTAGGCACTCTAATTTTTCCCCTATCACTCTATGCTGCATAAATGAGTTAAATATTCAATTTGTTAAATATAATAAGGCCCATCTCCCAACTCCTATCAATACAATTATTATCCCTTCTACTTTTGAACTCCTTTTGGATGCTCTAGCCCTAATCTTCTTCCTTCAAAGGAACATAGAGAAAAGCAAGGAAATACAAGGGGAAGAAAGCATCAATGAGAAATCTTAACACACATGCAGAAAGAGAGAAGCTTATCAACTTAACAAAAACATCGAGATATAATGATGACCAGAGGGCAATAAAAAATCAAAAGCTATACTGAGAAAGTGGAAGACACAGACCACTCTAAAGAACAAACCAAAAATCAGGAAGAAAATCAAAACATATAACAACTAATCATGGACCAACTTCTGGAAATCAAGGAAGAGATTAAGGATAATAAGAAAACACTGGGAGCCAATACTGAAGAAATTGTATGCATGCCTAAAAAGATAACGGATATGATGCCAATGAATAGTACAATCCAAGATATCAAAAAAATGACAGATTCACAAAACAGCAGATTTGAACAGTCAGAAGAAAGAATTAGTGATTTGGAAGACAGTACATCTGAAAACAAACAGGTAGTAGAAAAGATACATAAAAAGGCAGAAAAAATCCAACAGGGACTTAGGGTCTTAACTGACAACACAAAAGGACAAACATATGCATAATAGGCATCCCAGAAGGAGAAGAGAGGGGAAAAGGAACAGAAGGAGTGTTGAAAGAAATAGTGGTGAAAATTCCCAAACCTAATGAGGGAGATGGATGTTCTTATCCAGGAAGCACAACACACCCCAAACAGTATAAATCCCAACAGGCCAATCCAAAAACACATTCTTGTCAAAATGTCCAATGTTCAAGACAAAGAGAAAATACACAAAGGAGGAAGAGAAAAGAGAACCAACACATACAAATGAAGCACAATAAGATTAAGTGCTGACTTCTCAGCTGAAACCATGGAGGCAAGAAAACCATGGTATGACAGAGTCAAGACACTAAAAGAAAAAATTCCAACCACAAATTCTCTATTCAGCAAAGTTGGCATTCATAAATGACAGAGAGTTCAAAATATTCACAGATAAACAGGAATTAAAGGAAAATGCCAAAAAGAAACCTGTATTTCAAGAAATTCTAAAAGAAGCTCTAAAGAGTGAAAGGAAAAAACAGGAGAGAGAGAGTTGGAGGAGAGTGTAGCAACAACAATAATGACTTAAATAGAAACAAAAACTACATAGGACATACACAAACTGAAAGAAAATATGGCAGATGAAAGAAAGTCATTGAGAGTAGTAAGACTGAAAGTTAATGGATTAAACTCTCCAGTCAAGATATACAGACTGGCAGAATGGATAAAGAAATATGACCCATCTATATGTTGTTTACAAGAAACCCACCTTAGGTCCAAGGATTCAAGGAGGCTAAAAGGAAATGGCTGGAAAACAATTTTACAAGCAAATAATAACCAAAAAAGGGCAGGAGTAGATATTCTAATATCAGACAAATTAGACTTTAAATGAAAACCAATCATAACAAAGATGGACACTATATATTAGTAAAAGGGGTAATCTCTCAAGAAGAGAGAACAATCATAAGCATTTATGCACCTAATCAGGGTGCCTCCAAATATGTGAGGCAGGGGCCGGGTCGATAGCCCAGTGGATAGGGTGCTGGCGTACCATATGGGAGGCCCTGGGTTCGGTTCCTGGGGACCTCTCCTAGCGGGCAGACCGCCTTCAGAATGGCAAGCCACAATTGGTGGGCCAGAGCTGCCATGGGCAGGGTAAAATGCTGCCACGGACAGGGCAAAAGCCACCACATGCAGGGCAGGTCGCCCGGGAATGGAGCACAGCCACCCACCCGGGAACTGAAACCTGGCCGTGAATGGACGCAGAGGCCGCCCAAAAGCGGGGAAAGCCGTGCCTGCACAGTGACCACTCTCGGCGCGTCACCACAGCAGGGGGGAAGGGAAATATGTAATAAAATAAATAAATCTTAAAAAAAAAACAAATATGTGAGGCAAACACTGGAAAAGCTAAGTGGAGAAATAAATGCTCTGACAATTATAGTGGGGGATTTCAAAACACCATTATCACCATTAGACAGAACATATAGACAGAGAATCAGTAAAAAAACAAAGAACCTGAACAATACATTAGAAGATCTGGACCTAATAGATATACACAGAATGCTGCATCCTAATATAGCAGGATATCCATTCTTCTCGAGTGCACATGGATCATACTCCAAGATAGACCACATGCTAGGTGACAGAACAACTATCAATAAGTTTAGAATGATTGAGATTATACAAAGCAATTTCTCTGACCACAATGGAATGAAGTTGGAATTCACAAAGGGCCAGAGAACAAGATCAGGTATGAAGATATGGAAATTAAACAACACAATCTTGGACAAACAGTGGGTCAAAGAGGAAATCTCAAAGGAAATCAGTAACTACCTCAAATTGAATGAAAATGACAACACAACATATCAAAACCTATGGGATGCAGCCAAAGCAGTACTGATAGGGAAATTTATAGCTCTAAATGCATATATTAAAAAAGAAGAAAGAGGTAAAATTGAAGTATTAACTAAACACCTGAAAGAATTGGAAAAACAACAATAACCTAATCAAAGGAAGCAGGAAAAAAGAAATAACTTAGATCAAATAAGAGCTAAATGAAATAGAAAATAAGAAAGCATTAGAAAAAATTAAAAAAAACAGAAGCTGGTTCTTTGAGAAGATCAATAAAATTGACAAACCCTTAGCCAGATTAACAAAGAAAACGAGAGAGCAAATGCAAATACACAAAATAAGGAATGAAGAAAGGGTTGTCACTACTGACCCCACCAAAATAAAGAACATCAAAAAAAGATACTTTGAAAAATTATATGCTAACAAGAATGATAATTTAAAAGTAATGGACAAATTCCTAGAAACCTACAAGCAGGCTACACTGACAAAAGAACAAATCGATGAACTCAATAGTCCAATCACAAGAAAAGAAATAGATTTGGTGGTCAAAAACCTGCCAAGTAAGTAGATCCCAGGGCCGGATGGATTCACAGCTGAATTCTACCAAACATTCTGATAACAACTAACACCAATCCTGCTTAAACACTTCCAAAAATAAAAAACAGAAGGAACACTCCCTAACAAATTCTATGATGCCAATATTACCCTATTACTCAAGGCAAACAAAGAACCCACAAGAAAGAAAAATTACAGACCAATCTCTCTAATGAACCTAGACACTAAAATCCTCAACAAAATACTTGATAATCACATCCAACAACATATCAAAAGCATTATACACCATGACCAAGTGGGTTTTATCCCGGGTATGTAAGGATGGTTCAACATAAGAAAATCAATCAATGTAATACACCACAAAAACAAATTGAAAGAAAAAATCACATGGTCATCTCCATAGATGCAGAGAAAGCATTCAACAAAATACAACACCCTTTCCTGATAAAAACACTGCAAAAGATAGGAATAGAAGGAAACTTCCTGAAGATGATAAAAGCGATCTATGAAAAACACAAAGCTAACATCATCTTCAATGGGGAAATCCTAAGGGCCTTCCCTCTGAGATCAGGAATAAGAAAAAGATGCCCACTATCACCACTCTTATTTAACATTGTCCTAGAAGTACTTGCTCGAGCACTGAGGCAAGACAAAGATATAAATGGCATACAAATTGGAAAGGAAGAAGTAAAAATCTCACTATTTGCAGATGACATGATCTTATACTTAGGAAGTCCCGAGAAATCTACAACTAAGCTGCTAAATCTTATAAAGGAGTTCAGTGTCATTGCATGGTATAAGATCAATGCTGAAAAATCAGTAGGATTTCCGTACACTAACAATGAGCAGTCTGAGGAGGAAATCAAGAAAAAAATACCATTTAAAATAATAACAAAAAGAATCAAATACCTAGGAATAAATTTAAGTAAAGATGTAAAGTACTTATATGCAGAAAACTACACAACAGTGTTGAAGGAAATCAAAGAAGACTTAAATAAAGGGAAGAATATTCCCTGTTCATTGACAGGAAGACTAAATATCATGAAGATGTCTATCCTACCAAAGCTAATCTACAGATTTCATGCAATTCCAATAAAAATTAACACTGTATTTTTAAGGAGTTGGAAAAACTAACTACAAAATTTATTTGGAAAGGTAAGAAGCCTTGAATTGCCAAAGACATATTTACAAAGAAAATGAAGTTGGAGGTATCATCCTACCTGACTTCAAAAGATACTACCAAGCTACAGTGGTGAAAATTGCAAGGTAGGGGGAGATCAAGATGGTGTTGATGTTTTAAGTTTGCACTCACCAGCTCCAAGGTAGGGGGTGGCTGATTGGGAGTAGGAAAGGAGGAGTGCAGGCTTGCGGGGAGCTTGGGGCACAGGAATATTGGCTCCATCGGTCTGGAGGCGGCTGGTGTGAGTTGAGCCATGCAGCATAAAATCATGGGTTCTTTTTGCCGCAGTGGGAAACACAGGGGTTGGGGTCCTGTGCCCAGGAGAGGGGGCAGGAGGTTCACGGCACCACTGGTGGACCTGTGAGGGGGTGGTGGGCCTCAAGAGTGGAAGGATCTAACAGGGGTGGAAAGTGTTTCTGTGGGTTTGGTTGCCAGAACTCACAAGTAATTTACAAGGAAAAAATCAGCTGGCATGAAACGCTGCTGAGTGGAGGGGACCGGCAAAACTGCTTACCCAGGGTGCAGACACAAGTTCCGGCAAAGTTAAGTTCTGGCCTAGTAAAAGTTCCAGGCTGAGTAACACAGCTCACCCAGGGAAGATAGTGAGGGAAAAAATAGACAACTTTCCACGAACCAATTTGGGGTGCCATCACAGGAGGTGGTGGTCTAGAAGAGGAGTTCTTTAAGGTCCCTAATTACTTAAAAAAATAAATAGAAACATATAGACCTGCTTTAATTGCTAAATTCTGCCTCAAACCTGCAGAGAGAAGGCTGCAAGGCAATTGATTAATGAACACAGGCTGAGAGGCTCCACAACTCACCAAAGGGAACAAGGTTTACCTTTCTTTTTTTTTGTTTGTTTGTTTTTTTGTGAGTGTGGGGGGTTTTTGGATTGTTTTCTAATTAGGTGCTGATAGCTTTATTATTCTTTGTTGGTCTTCTTTATCCTTGACTTTCCATCCTCTGTGTATAGTGACTGTGTTTACCAACACTATCTACTCTCCTTCCTTCATCTTTCTACTTTCAGCTTTCTGCCGTGGTTCTTACTTTCCACCTCTTTTCATTTACCCCCAATTTCACCCTTGTTAACTTCTATCTTAGCTATTCTGTTCTCTTTTAATTCTTTCAATTTATACAAGCATTTTTCTTTCAGCCTATTCATCATTGGTTCTCTCTCTGATCGTTCTGTCCATATAAAATACTATCTCTCTCTATATATATATATATGTATGCAATGGTTTCAGAGTTTTATTTAATTGTGAATTCCAAAAATATAAATTGGATTGTTCTTGTAAACTGGTCTGTTCATCTGGGCATAATTGAGTTATGATAAGGGCACTAACTGGGCCCTGCCCCTCAGTGGGTGTGGTCTAAGGTATAAGGCTAGGCAGTAGATCTGAGTTGCAGAGATTTGGAGAAGGAGATTAGAGGAGCAGTTCTGATGTTGGAGTGAGCCATTCACCCGATAGTCTACAGCTGGCCTTGTGGAGAGACGCAAAGCATAGAAAGCCTCATGGTCTACAGCTGAACTCATGAAGGAAACAGAAGTTAAGCCCGGAGAGAAATGCAGCCCCGGGAACAGAGGAACACAGAAGCCTGAACCCTGGAGATGTCGGCAGCCATCTTGCTCCAACACGTGGACTTTGGTATGGGAAGAAATTTATGCTTTGTGGCCTGGTAACTGTAAGCTTCTACCCCAAATAAATACCCTTTATAAAGACTGACCAATCTTTGGTATGTTTCAAAAGGCACGCCTGTGGCTGACCAAAACTGAATTGGTACCGAGGAGTGGGGAAGTGCTTTTTGCAATTGCAAAAATGTTGGAACGTTTTTATAAATGGGTAAGGGGTATTTTTTTGAGAAATTATGAAATGCTTGATGGAAAAGGCCTAGATTGCATTGCAGAGACTGTTGATAGCAATATGGAACCTAAAGTTCTTTTTGATAAGGTCTAAGAATGAAACAATTGTGAGATGGATGCTAAAGAGACTTTTTATGATGCCTTAGAAGTAAATGAAGAAACTATTATTGGAAACTGGAGGAAAGGTGATGCATGTTTTAAAGTTGCAGAGAATTTAGCAAGAATAACTCCTGGTGTTATAGGGAAGTTGGAATTTGAAAACGGTGAACCTGAGCATTTAGCTGAAGTACTTTCCAAAGTAAACCTGGAGAATGTGGCTTCGCTTCTCCTTGTAGCTTATAGCAAAATGCTTGATGAAAGAAATACACTAAGTACTGAACTTTTGGGCACAAAGAAAACAGAGACTGATTCCAGAACTTCCAACTTTGTGGAAATTAAGTGTCCAATTCAAAGTGCCCCATTTGAACATTTAGCTAAACCTGGAAACTGTAAATCAGAATTGAAGATGGAGTTATCTAGAAAAGACTTGTGGAAAGTCTTACTGTCTGATGGCTTGGACCCCTGCTTCCTGCATGCTAAACCATCAAAGTTTTTGAGAGACTTGTATGAACAAAACCACTGTTCACTTGCACTAAAAAGGACATGGAAAGGAGACATTGAAGGAGAAACAGCTTTAATGAGAAAAAAATGGAAGCTGAGATCTGAAATCAAGACATCGCCTTGGGCCATGGGAGGAACCCCACCCATGTGTCCAGAGAGGGTGAGTTTGCCTGGGAGGTTGAAGAGCATGGATGTCCCCACCCAATGTTCTGGGAGAGTTTTTCCACCCAAGGTACAGGAAGGGTAGAGCATATTCCTCAAAAATTAGGGCTGATAAGGTCAGCACCCCATAGGTCTGAGAGGGATGTTCCTGTCCCCCTGGATTAGGGAAGGCCAGGTTTTCAACTAGTTGCTCTTAAAAGTTTGTGCCTGTGTGCCAGAAGTTAGAGAAGGCCAGGTGGCCATCTCATTGCTCTGAGATAGTTGAGCCTGTATGCCAAAGATTAGGGGGAATGTTGTTTTCACCTCACTGTACTAGGGATTCTAAGGCTCTAACCCAAAAATTGGGTAAGGTGTGGCAATCACCCCAACCTGCTTGGAGGGTGAGGTCTGAAACTTGGTCAACACCCAGATGCTTGATGTGTGTGGAATCAAGAAAATGGCTATTGGGCAAGCCTGTGGAAAGGGTGGGTTCCCATGTGGCCCCAAGGAGAAGAAGCCATCATCTTGAAAAAGACTCTCAGACTTTGAAATGGAATGGAGGAAGCCCTGAAGTTTTTCTAAACTATAGAGGATCCATGACTCATGTTTAACATTTCAATTTCTCCTTATGTTAATTTAAATGTGTATTCTTTGTCTTTCCTTTTGTGTATTGGAAGAAGTTAAATTGTTTTGTAAGTTTCAGAGTTTTCCAGCTAGAAGGAATTTTGCCTGAAGCCAAACTGTATTTCTTTGAACTGATTTTGATATGATTTTGTACTTGCAATTGTTACTAATTTAAGGTTTTTTGAATATTGTAATGTATTTTTGGAATTCAGGGGGTGAAGTGTAATGGTTTCAGAGTTTTATTTAATTGTGAATTCCAAAAATATAAATTGGATTGTTCTTGTAAACTGGTCTGTTCATCTGGATGAGATTGAGTTATGATAAGGGCACTAACTGGGCCCCACCCCTCGGTGGGTGTGGTCTCAATTATAAAGGCTAGGCAGTAGATTGGAGTTGCAGAGATTTGGAGAAGGAGGTTTGAGAAGCAGTTCTGATGTTGCAGTGAGCCGTTCGCCCGATAGTCTACATCTGGCCTTGTGGAGAGACGCAAAGCATAGAAAGCCTCATGGTCTACAGCTGAACTCATGAAGGAAACAGAAGCTAAGCCCAGAGAGAAATGCAGCCCTGGGAACAGAGGAACCCAGAAGCCTGAACCGTGGAGACATTGGCAGCCATCTTGCTCCAACACTTGGACTTTGGTATGGGAAGAATTTTATGCTTTGTGGCCTGGTAACTGTAAGGTTCTACCCTAAATAAATACCCTTTATAAAGACCGACCAATCTTTGGTATATTTCAAAAGGCACACCTGTGGCTGACCAAAACAATATATATATATATATATATATATATATTTCTCTCATTTTGGAATAGACACTCCAATTTTTCCCCTATCACTCTATGCTGCCTACATGAGTTAAATATTCA
>PVKH010025880.1:0-13337 GCA_004027955.1 Chaetophractus vellerosus | reverse complement strand
CTGTAGCCTATCCGGTGATCGGCTCACTCCAACATCAGAACTGCTTTTTTAAATCTCCTCCAAATCTCCTCTCTGCTTCTACTTGAGACCACCCCCACCGAGGGGTGGGGCTCAACATCTCACTGACATGGCAATTAATGCTCTACTCATAACTTAATCATGCCCAGATGAACAGATGAGCTTACAAACATAATCTAATTTATATTTTTGGAATTCATAATTAATTCAAACTCAAACCATCACAGGTGCATATACACTTATGACTATTATTTCTTCCTGGTGAATTGCCCCCTTATTATAGTCCTTCCTTGTCTCTAATAACAGTTTTGCTTTTAAAGTCTATTTCATCCAACATAAGTATAGGTACTCCAGCTCTTTTTTTTTTTTTTTGGTTACTGCATGCATGGAATATCTTCTTCCAGCCTTTCGTGTTCAATTTATTGATATCTGTGGCAGTTTGATATTATTTATGAATTCCAAAAAGAGATATTGATTATGTTTGTAAACTGGTCTGCTCCTCTGGGCATGATACCCTTTGATTGTATTAGATTCAGCTGAGATGTCTTTGATTAAAATATGTAAAAATTAGGGCTTTGATTTGACCATATCAGTAGAGTGTAACTCAGTTTGAGTCCCTGCCCCCTTCATGGGCTATATAAATGGACACTCAATCAAGGAGGCACACAGAAGAAGATACACAGAGGAACAGAGAGAGCTCCATAGACACAGAAGCAGGGAGAACTTGTCCAGCTTTGATCCTGTAGCCCCAGGAAGAAAGATGAGCCATTTACCTGATAGTTTACAGCTGACTTTGTGAAGAGAACAAAGCAGCTGAGCCCAGAGAGGAATCAGCCCTCCAGCCTACAGCTGAGATCAGAAGAAGCTGGGTCCATGGAGCCTTAAGAGGAAAGAGTAAGGGTGAAGACAGAAATTAGCAGCCATCTTGCTTCAACACATGGTGAGAAAGTACCTCTTATGGTACCTTAAGTTGTATTCTTTAGGGCTCATAACTGTAAGCTTTTACCTCAAATAAATACCTTTTACATAGGCCAACAGGTTTCTGGTACTTTGCATCAGCATCCCTTTGGCTGACTAATACAGTATCCTTGGGTCAAGGTGAGTCTCTTGTAGACAGCATAGAAATGGTTCATAATTTCTTATCCATTCTGTGTCTTTGGATTGTGGAGTTTAATCCATTAACTTTCAATGTTATTACTGTGAAGACAGTTCTTAACTCACCCATTTAGATCTTTGGGTTTTATAAATCATATTTTATTTTTACCACTCTTTTTACATATTATTTCTTTTACTTATATAATCTTCATTTCCAGACTCTCTTCAAAGCTTCTTTCTCCTGTCTTTTCTTTTCAGGCTATAGCACTACCTTTAATATTTCCTGTGAAGCCAGTCTCTTGGTTGCAAGCTCTCTCAGTTCCTGTTTATATGTGAAGACTCTAATTCAGCCTTATTTTTGAAAGATAATCCTTCTGGATGTAAATTCTTGACTGGCAGTTTTTCTCTTGCTGTATCTTAAATATATCATACCACTGCCATCTTGCCTCCATTGTTTCTGATGAGAAATCAGCACTTAATCTTATTGGGCAGCTCTTGTATGTGATGCATCACTTTTCTCATGCTTTGGCATTTGGCATTCTGATTAGTATGTGTTTTGGAGTAGGTCTACTCAGATTTATTCCGATGGGAGTACATTGTGTTTCTTGGACACAGATATCTATGTCGTTAAATAGGGCTGGGAAATTTTCTATCATTATTTCTTCAAATATTCCTTTTACTCCTTTTCCTTTCACTTCTCTTTCTGGGACATAGATGACACGTATATTTGCACATCTCTCATCACCATTTAGTTCCCTGAGACCCTGTTAACTTTTTTCATTCTTTCTTTATTTGTTCTTTTTATGTTCACTTTCAGAGACCATGTCTTTAAGCCCACTGAACCTTTCTTCTGCCTCTTTATATCTGCTGTTATAAGCCTCAGTGTATTTTTAATTTCATTTATTTTGTCTTCATTCCCATAAAAATCTTCTATTTTTCTATGTATATTTTCAAATTCAAATCTACCCAGTAGTCTTCTTAATATTGTTAATCTTTAGCTATCTCATTGACTTTATTAAGGATATTTGTTTGACCATCTATGATTAGTTGTCTCTGCTCCTTTATGCCATCTGTAGGCTTATATTGTTCCTTTTACTGGCCATATCTTCCTGTTTCTTGGTTTGGATTGTAAGTTTTTGTTGATTCATTGGCATCTGGCTTACTAGGTATATTTATTCTGAGAGCAGTTTCTCTCTTTAGTTTAGAGCTTTCTTGCTCTTTATACCTTGATGGTTGTGTAGTAGTAGCCAAGGGTGTAGTTTGTACTATAAGCTGTGGAGACTGCAGCTGCCAGCATTTCCCCAGAAACTAATGAATTTTCTCCCACCCTTCTCCCATGCCAGGAATAGGGACAGACCATCAGCTGTGTGCAGCAATCCAAGCCATGAAGGCTAAGACTGTCTGTAGTTGCCTGGAAAGACTGATGAAGCTTCATACTCCTTTCTCCCCTGCCTGGGGGGGGTGGGATGGAACTGCTAGTGTGGGCAGCAAACTCAGCCATGTGGGTCAAAACTGACCACAGTTGCCTAGGTAGACTGACATAGCACCAGCCCCCCTCCTCCCCTGCCAGTGTTGGGTATGGACCCTACAGAGTGCCCAACAATCTAATTCATGTGAGTTGAAAGCACCTGCAGTTGCCCTGAGAGACTGAGGGAGTACTGTCCCTTCTGTCTTTTAAGGGGAGTGGATGGAACAACAGGCACCCAACAAACTAGTTCATGCAGTTGCCCAGAGAGGCAGAGGAATCACATATCCCCTGCTATCCCATTGGGGGAGGGCAAGGATGCAGCTACATGTGTTTGAGTATCCAGTCTCTGTGGGTTAAAAGTGCCTGCAATTCCCCAGAAAGGATGAGGAAACACAACTCCCCTTCTATCCTCTGTGGTGGTGGGGATGGAGCCCAAGGCTCTCAACAGACTAATCCATGTAGGCAAAAAGTGCCCGCAGTTGCCCAGAGAGGCTGGGGAAAGATAGCTCCCCTCACACCCTATTGGGGGGCAAGGATGGAGCCCCAGGTGCCCAACTATCCAGTTTGTGCCAGCTGAAAGTGCCTGCAGTTGCCCAGAGAGGTTATTGCAGAACCCCCAGGTTCCTCCCTGCTGGAGGTGGGGCTGGAGCCTAGACTAGGGCTGCAATCTGATCTGGTTGGAAAGAAACTGGTCCCTGCTGTCACTGTGATTTTCAATCAGCCCTGTTTCCCCTCATGCCAGGAGGTGGAGTTACAATGGTGATTATTGGTCTCTTTCTGACTTGGACAGGTTCAAATTTTAGTTTGTCTTAGGATTGGAATTTGCCAGCAAATTTACTAATCAGTTGCTGAAGTTGGTGCCTGATCATCTCTTCCTCTCCCTTTTGTGGGAAATGGGGCTTCCAACTCCAGCCACATAATAGCTCTGGAGGCAGCTTGTGCCACCAGTGGAGGATGGTCACCAGTCTCCATGGCATGGAGTGCTTTACTTACGAATCTTCACTGCAGATGGGCAGTCAGTCTCCTCCTGTCATCCTTTCAAGGGTGCCTTGCAGTATACTCTTCTGATCTCCTGGGCACCACAAACAGGAACTTTAGATAACCCTGGGTGATTATTATCTGCCCTGTAGGACAAGCTGACTCTTGGAGCTCCTTACTCTGACTCCGTCTTGCCCCTCCCTCAAGAAGATTGATTTTTGCATGTTGATTTTGTACCCCAACACTTTACTGAATTCATTAGCAAAGACTTTCTAAATATAAAATCATGTCATCTGCAAATAGTTCAAGTTTTACTTCTTTCTATCCAATTGGGACACTTTTTATTTATTTTTCTTGCCTAACTGCTCTGGCTCAGACTTACAGGACAATTTGAATATCAGTGGTGATAGTGGACATCCTTGTTTTGTTCCTGATCTTAGAGGGAAAGAATTTTAATGTCATTAATTATGATGCTATCCGTGGGTTTTTCATATATGCTTTCATCATATTTAGGAAATTTCCTTCTATTCATATTTTTTTAGATTTTTTTTAATCAAGAAAGGATGCTGGAATTTGTCAAATTACCTTTCTGCATTAAGTGAGATGATCAGGTAGTTTAATCCCTTCAAGTGTTTATGTAGTGTGTTACATTAAATGGTTTTCTTATGTTGACATACACTTGCAAACCTGGAATAAAGCCCACTTGATCATGTTGTATAATTCTTTTAATATGCTGTTGTATTCAACTTGCAATATTTTGTTGAGGATTTCTGCATCTATATTTATAGGAGAAAATTGTCTTTTCTTGTAGTATCTTTATCTGGCTTTGTTATCAGGGTGGTGTTGGTCTTGTAGAAATAGGTAGTGTTCCCTCCTGTTCAATTTTTTGTAGCCACTTGAGAAAGATTGGTATTAGTTCTTGGAATGATTGGTTGAATTCACCTGTGAAGTCATCTAGTCCTGGGCTTTACTTTGTTGGGAAATTTTTGATGACTGATTAGATCTCTTTACTTTGGTCTATAGAGATCTATTTCTTCTAGAGTCAGTGTAAGTAGTTTGCGTGTTTTTCCATTTTACCCAGGTTGTCTAATTTGTTGGCATACAGTTGTTAATACTATATTCTTATGATCATTTTATCTCTGTGGTGTCAGTAGTAATGTCCCCCTCTGATTTCTAATTTTAGTTATTTGTATATTCTCTCTTTTTTCTCTTTTTAGTTTAGCTAAGGGTTTGTCAGTTTTATTGACCTTTTCAAAGAACCAACTTTTGGTTTGTTAATGTTCTCTATTGTTTTTTATTCTCAATTACATGTATTTATCCTATCTATCTATCTATCTATCTATCTATCTATCTATCTATCTATCTATCTATCTATCTATCTATCTATCTATGCTTTGGGTTTAGTTTGCTCTTTTTTTCCTAGTTCCTGTGGTTGTACAGTTATGTTTTTTATTTTATTTCTTTCTTCTTTTTAAATTATGTAGGTAGGGCTGTAAATTTCCTTCTCAGCCCTTCCTTCACTGCATTTAATAAGTTTTGATTTGTTATGATTTTGTTTTCATTTGTCTCAATATATTTACTGATTTCCCTTGTAATTTCTGTTTTGTCCCACTGATTTTTTGAGTGTGTTATCTAAATTCCAGATTATTATGGATTTTACAGTTCTCTGCCTATTATTGATTTTCAGTTTCATTCCATTATTGTCCAAGAAGATGCTTCATATAATTTTAGACTTTTAAAATATATTGAGATTTGTTTTGTGACCCAACACATAGTCTATCCTGGAGAATGATCCATGTGCATTTGAGAAGAATGTATATCCAGCTGTTTTGAATTGCAATGTTCTGTATATTTCTGTTAAATCTAGTTCATTTATCATAGTTTTCATGTTCTCTGTTTCCTTATTGATATTCTGTCTAGACGTTCTATCTATTAATGAGAGTGGTGTATTGAAGTCTCCAACTATTTTTGTAGAGGTGTCTTTTTCTCCCATCAGTTTTACCAGTGTTTGCTTCATGTATTTTGGGGCACCATGGTTAGCTACACAAATATTCATAATTGTTACTTCTCCTGATGGATTGTCCCATTCATTAATATATAATGCCCTCCTTTGTCTCCTATTAAAGCTATTGACACAAAGTATAATTTGTCAGCCCAGCTCTTTTTTGGTTGCTATTGCATGGAATTTCTTTTTCCATCCTTTCACTTTCAACCTATTTGTGTCTTTGTGACTAAGGACAAAAAATATATATTTAAACAACATATCTTTGAATCATGCTTTTTTTGGTCCATTCTGCCATTCTGTGTATTTTGATGGGAGAGTGTAATCCACTAAAATTCCATGTGATTACCATAAAGACAGTACTTAGTTCAGCTATTTTGTCATTTGGTTTTTATGTCATATCTTTTTTGTCTCTCTTTTCCTTTATAGTTGATCTTTTGTGATGTATCTGACTGATTCCTTTCTCATTTCTGGTTCTGTATAGTTTTATTTATTTGTTTGTAAATGATTATTTCCTACTCAAAAATTAAAACAAAAGAAAAAGACAGCTCAACATTTTATGGAAGCATTACTCCTAAAAAGTTATATCCAGACACTTTGATCTCATCTAATTCGAACTACTAACTCAATTGTTCCTTTGGTGTTTAGAAAGATACAGAGATGAACACAGATTAGTTAAATGACATAGTCAAAGTCTCCTTATTAATGAAAAAAGAGGAAGAAAAGAAAAAATGCTGTTCATACTCATATCTCAAAAAACCAAACCCCATTTTAATTTTTTAACCTTTAGCATTAATACATTAATATTGTACCAACTTTGCTTTTGTTACAACATTACGATGTTGCTGTTAACAATAGTCTATAAATTGCATTAGTTATATTTTTCAAATTTATCACCACATTCTTAACACCTTGTAGTAGAACATTCCTGAATTTATTTTATTAACCACAATCCTCATCTACTGCCAAAATCATTGTTATACATTCCCAATATTATCCTCCAGCTGTCCTCCAACTAACATTAATCTCCCTAGACTACTCATTTCAGCCACAATCACATCCACAAATCAACAGCATTTGTCACATTCATTATAACATGTTACCATCAAGTCCAACCATTACCACATATTTGCATTCGACCTTGTTAAACATTCTATGTATATCTAACATTATCTCCCCCTTCTCATTCCACATTCCATCTCCCACTAACCTACACTTCACAGTCCAATACCATAAGTCTAATCATTGTATTTAGTTCAAATCAGTGAGATCATACAATTTTCATCCTTTTATGCCTGGCTTATTTCACTCAACATAATAGCTTCAAGGTTCCTTCATGTTGTATATGTCTCCCCAGTTGATTACTTCTTACAGCTGAATAATATTCCATTATATTAATATACCACATCTTGTTTATCCATTCATTGATTGATGGAAACTTAGGTTGTTTCTATCTTTCAGGAATTGTGAATAATGCTGCTATGAACATGTGCAAATATCTGTTCCTGCCCTTGCTTTCAGTTCATCTGAAGATATTCCTAGTAGCAGGATTGATGGATCATATGGTAGTTCTATATTTAGTTTCCTGAGGAACCACCAAATTGTCTTACACAGAGGCTGCAGTATTTTACACTCCCACCAACAGTGAAGGAGTGTTCCTATTTCTCCACATCCTCTCCAGCACTTATAGTTTTACGTTGTTTTTTTTCTTAAATAATAATGGTCATTCTCTATGGTGTGAGATGATATCTCATTGTAACTTTGATATGCATTTCCCTAAGAGCTAATGATCTTGATGTTTTCATGTGTCTTTTGGCCATTTGTATTTCCACTTTGAAAAAAATTTCAATTTTTCCCCCATTTTAAAATTGGGTTGCTTGTCACTTTTTAGTTAAGTTGTGTGATCTCTTTATATAACATGGAGCTCCATCTAATATCAGGTATATGGTTTCCAAAGATTTTTTTTCCCATTGAGTTGTCTGTCTTTTCACCTTCTTAACAAAATCACTTGAAATATAAAAGTGTTTAACTTTGATACAGTCCCATTCATCTTACTTTTTCTTTTGTTGTCCATGCTTTGGTTATAAGGTACAAGAAACTACAACTGAGCACAAGATCTTGAAGATGCTTCCCTACATTTTCTTCTATAAGTTTTATGGTTCCCATTTTTTATATTTAGCTCCTTAATCTATTTTTGAGTTTATTTTTGTATAAGGTGTGAGTTAGAGTCCTCTTTGTTTCTTTTAGACATGGATATCCAATTTTCCAAGCCCCATTTGCAGAAGAGGCTATTCTGACCCAGGTGAGTGGATTTGAGACTTGTAAAAATCACTTGATGTAAGTGTCTGTTTCCAAACTCTTGATTTGATTCCTTTGGTCAATCTGTCTATCTTTATGCCAGTACCATGATTTTTTTTCTCTGTTTGTTTGTTTACCAGTGTAGCTAGATTATATGCTTTAAAGTCTGGAAATGAGAGCCCTCCAACTTGATTCTTCTTTTTAACAATATTTTTAGCTGTTTGAGGACACTTACCCTACAGGTAAATTTGATAATTGACTTTTCCAATTTTACAAAGAAGGATATTGGAATTTTTGTTTAGATTGTGTTAAATCTGTAGATAAGTTTGGTTAGATTGACATCTTAATTATATTTAGTCTTCCAACCCATGAACACAGAATGTCTTTCCATTTATTTAAATCATCTTTGATTTCTTTGAGCAATATTTTATAGTTTTCTGAATACAGGTCCTTTATGTCCTTAGTTACAATTATTCCTAAATATTTGATTCTTTTAGTTGCTATTGTAAATGTAACTGGAATTTTTTTTCTGATTTCCTCCTCATATTGCTCATTAGTAGTTTATAAAAATACTATTGATTTTTGCTTATTAGTATTGTATCCTGCCATTTTGCTGAAGTTGTCTATAAGTTCTGATAGTTTTCCTGTGGATTTTCTATGAATAGGATTATATCATCAACAAATAATGAAAGTTTTACTTCTTCCTTTCCTATTTGGATGCCTTTTATTTCTTTTTCTTGCCTAATTGCTCTAGCTAGAACTTCTAGCACCATATTGAGTAACAGTGGAGAGAGTTGACATCCTTGTCTTGTTCCACATCTCAGTGGGAAAGCTTTCAGTCTCTGCCCTTGTATCCCTCTGTTTCACCTCTTTATGTTGTGTTTGTCCCTGTTTACCTCTTTCTATTTATGTCCATTATGAGGAAATATGCCTTTTTCTCGTTCAGTTGTAGTCTGACTCTTACATGAATTAAATAGTAGACTTTTATATTAAGGTGAAGTACTATTGGGTTTTACATTGACCCTTACTGAAGATCTTCATTTCTTCACAATACCCAAAGCTGCTTTTTCCTGTCTTTTTCTTTCAATCTGGAGAAATCCCTTTAGAAATTATTGTTGGGAAGTTCTTTTGTTGATAAACACTTTCAATTTCACTTTATCTGTGAATATTTTAAACTCTACCTCATTTTTAAGGCCTTTTTTGCCAGATAAAGAATTCTTGGCTGGCAGATTTTCTCTTGCAGTACCTTCAATATATCATACCTCTACCTTCTTTCCTCCATGGTTTCTAATGAGAAACTGATACTTAGTCTTATTGAGGATTCATTTTATGTGACACATCACTTTTTTCTTGCTGCTTCAGGAATCTCTCTTTATCTTTGGCATTTGACATTCTGTTTAGTATGATTCTCAGAGTAGGTCTATTAGGATTTATTCTGTTTGGAGTACATTCTGCTTCATGGGCATGTATATTTATGTCTTTGACATGATTTGGGAATTTTGGGGCCAATTTTTCCTTAATATTCATTCTTCCCTGTTCCCATCTCTGCTCCATTTGAGACACTTATGACACATATATTTGTGTTATTCATGCTGTCACTCAAATCCCTGAGATACTGTTCAATTTTTTTCTGTGTCTGTTTTGTTGACTGTATGAATTTGATTGCCCTGCATTCTGTTCACTGATTCTTTCTTCTGCCTGTTCAAATCTGCTATTGTGTGCCTCTAGTGTATTTTAAATCTCTATTATTGTGCCTTTAAACCCCATAATTTCTATTATATTTCTTTTTATACATTCAAATTATTCTTTATGCTGACATATTGTCTTTTAAATATCCTTTAGATCTATGTCCATATTTTCCATCATCTACTTACGCTGATTTAGGAAATTTCTTTGAACTTCTTTGATTAGTTATTCCAAAATCTATTTCTCTGGAACTTTTAATTTGCCTCCCCCCACCCCCGTCTGACCCCTATGTCCTTGTTTCTTAATATGATTCATAGATTTTGCTGATGTCTGGGTATCTGATTTTCTTGATGAGTTATCTCTGAAGGTCAGTTTTTCCCTGTTTTCTAGGGTTTTATATTTTATTGGCTTTATATTAAGCCTCTCTTTTGATGCTTTGTCCAACTTATTCTAGCCTGGGTTTAACTGATCCTATTTTTTCAGCTCTTCTTCATTGATCCTTGCCCTATGCATGTGGTACAATTTTTAAGATTGCACTTTTTGTGCAATTGTTTCAGCTCCAGGAGAGAGCTTCCTTTCCTCTGTTCCTTCTCCAGGAATCTTGATTTGTTCTATTTGATTTTGTGTGTGCAGAATTTTCTCCTTAGCTCCTATAATTTATTTAAATTTTCTCCCTCACTCAGTGCTCTTTTCAGTTCCGGGACGCATCCTGTTTTACAGCAGTTCATTCTTCCAACCTTTTTTTTTCTGTCAGGATTTTCTCATCTCTGATTTCTTCCTTATTAGGGTTTCTCACCCTGGGAAGACAATCCAGAAAAGTCCATTATGTTTATGTTATTCAGGCAACCAACTCTGGGTTGAGTGCGCACTCAACTCTGGTTGAGTGTGAACACCACTTGCCAACAGTTCTGCCATGGTCTCTCTTTCTCTCTTTCTCTTCTTTTCCCCCTGGGAACCCTTTTGTATGCAGAACACAATATGACTCAGTGGCTTGTGTTTCACTCTGGGTTTCTGTGGACTTAAGTCCCTTTGCCTAGATTTGAGTGGGGTTTTAACTCACTACTGTGAGTGGCACTATGGTCTAAATTTGTGGCTGGAGGGATACAGGCCATGCTGCCTTTGCACAACTCCCAAGCTGTGCAGGACTGAGTGAGGAGGAGGGGTACAGACTTACAGGTCTGGGATGGAAATTTCCTACTAGTACTTAGAAATTCTTTTTCTTTTTCAGCATTTGTGGAGCCTTTCTCAAGTATCTATTATCTTCCAGATTCTGAAGCAAGTGGTTTTTGTCCTTTTATAACTGATTCTGAGGGGAGATTTTTCTAGGACTGTATTATTTTTCCATGTTGATGACAACGTACCTGTACACTGTGTATTTTAATATTTAAAAATTTTTCTCTAGGATTTATTCCCTGAGTTGTTTTTTTATTTTGTCACCAGCTGGAACTAAAGCAGACATTTTCTTGAGCATCAGCCTTCCTATCAAGAATGTCTGCCCAAGGCAAAAGCAGTGTACAATGTTTTCCTTATCTTTCTGGGCCTCTGTCTTGTCCTGAGCTTTTGCTTGTTAGTTGTTTTGGAGCTCCCTTGTTTACAGGAGTTTGTCCCCTCAATCTCCCAGGAGGCAAACCCCCACTCGCCTGGGTGTTTGAAACCAACAAGCGTTTCCCCCACATTGTCTTGCTCTATAGTTTCTTATACTCATTTCATTGTCTCCTGGAGGTAAATCTGTGAAGAGGGACACACTGGAAAGGACTTTCCCAATTCAGTCTTCCCCAGCTGAAGCCAGGCTAGTGACCCACAAGAGGGCTGCAAACCAGCTAGGTGGGGGTCAGGATGGGCACCAAGAGTTTCTTTCATGGCTCCCCAAAGCTGAGCTTTCTTGCCCGTCCATCAAATTCAGTCCTTCAACTAACTGTCTCCCACATCCCTGAGGAAGTAGAGTGTCTTTAAGTCTCCTCTATTATGGCCTTTGTTCAGGGTGGGTTGAAACAATGGCTGCCTTCAAAGCCAGGCCTCCAGCAATCCAAAGTTGCTAATCAAAAGCCATGATCAGTGATTATCCATGCCTACCCCTTTTTGGAAGCAGTGAGCTAGCCATGGGCTGGACCTCACAGCAGCCTGCTGTGAGTCATGGATGGGCACTGTAACCACTATGTGTAGAAAGAAATTTACCGCTCTTTACTGAAATTTACCAACCTCTTCCCATTCTTCCATGGATGCTGTAGAGTGTCCTTGTGGACTTTGGAACTTCAAAATAGTTGTTTCAGACAGTTCCTGCTTGTTTAATAGTCATTCTGTTGAAAGAACTGAGTCCTGGAGCTCCCTACTCCACTGTCTTACCATAATACTTCCACATTCTTTTCAAGTGAGCATGGATGATTCTCCAGGATAAGCCATACAGTAGGGCACAAGAGAAGTCTCAATAAAATAAAAAATCTTGAAATCATACAAAGTAACTTACCCAACTACAGTGAAGTGAAGTTAGAAAACAATAACAGAGGGAAAATTGGAAAATTAACGAACATGTAGAAATTAAACAGCACACTCTTAAATAACCAATGGGTTAAAGAAGTAATTAAAAGGAATATTAGAAAACAGTTAGAGGTAAATGAAAACTTTACATCCTGAGGAATGACATAAAAGAAGAGCAATGTAAAGCCAACTTTAGCAGAAGGAAGGAAATAATTAAGTTTAAAACATAAATAAATGAAATATAGAATAGAAAATAATTGAGATAATAAACAAAACAAAAAGCTAGTTTTCAAAAAAATTAATAAAATTGACAAATGTTTAGTTAGACTGACACAGAATAAAGGAGAAATATACAAATAACTAAAATCAGAAATGAAAATCATGACTCACTGTTGAGCTTCCAGAAATGAAAATGATTATAAGATAATGCTATAAACAATTGTGGACCAACAAATTAGATGGTATAGATGAAATGGAAAATTTTCTAGAAATACATGTATTACCTAAAGTGACTCAAGGAAACTTCAATAAACCTATAACAAGTAAAGAGATTGAATCAATAATCAAAAACTTTCCACCAGAGAAATTCTAGGGCCAGGACTGAATTCCACCAAGTATTTAAAGAATAAATAACACCAATAGTACTCATACTCTCTGAAAGATTTCAAGAGAGGGAACATTTCCTAATTCATTCTGTGAAGTTAGCTTTATCCTCA
The DNA here is from genome assembly GCA_004027955.1 of Chaetophractus vellerosus. NCBI lineage: Eukaryota > Metazoa > Chordata > Mammalia > Cingulata > Chlamyphoridae > Chaetophractus > Chaetophractus vellerosus. The sequence goes on along the minus strand of PVKH010025880.1, from coordinate 601 downwards.
TACCAAAACTTCGCAGGGACATCACAAGAAAATTACAGACCAATTTCCCTTATGGATATATATGCAGAAAGTCCTTAACAAAATAACAAACTGAATCCAACAGTTTATTAAAGATATTATACAATGTGATCAAGTGGGATTTATCCCAGAAATGCAATTGTGGTTCAAAATATGAAAATCAATCTATATAACACACCACTTAAATAGATGTAAGAAAAAATACATGTTTATCTCAATAAATGCAGAAAGGCATTTGACAAAATCCAGTACCCTTTCTTGATTGGAAAAACACTCACAAAACTAGAAATAAAAGGAATCTTTTCAATATATAAATGATATTTTTGAAAAACCTGTAGCTACAAAAATGCTCTATGGTAAAAAAAAAAAATTAAAGCTTTGCCCCTGTTCTAGTCAGGGTTCTCTCAGGAAACAGAATCAACATGAGATCTCTGTTAAAAATATAAGATTTTATAAGAGTCTCTCACGTGACCGTGGGGATACACAAGTCCAGGTTCCGCTGGCAGGCTGCAAGCCAGGGGCTCCGATGAAAGACTGATGAAGGGTCCTCGATGAGTTTGCTCCGATGAAAGACTGATGAAGG
>PVKH010025879.1:0-13338 GCA_004027955.1 Chaetophractus vellerosus | reverse complement strand
GGGACAAGAATTTCTAGAGTACATAGGCAGTGCCTAATAAAAGAAAACAGACCAATACACCAAGTCCTCAGTATTAATGCTTGTACTTGTGAATCTTATTATTGTAAAATTGAAACTTAATATCTATTGCTTAAGAGATACCTCCTGAAAACCTCATTGTTACTCAAATGTGGCCACTCTCTAAGCTAAGTTCAGCAAATAAACTCACTACCTTCCCCCCAGCCTGGGACATGACTTCCTGGGATAAGCCTTCCTGTCACCAAAGTGGTTATTAGCAAGTGCTGACCAGTGATACATTTGGAAAAAGACCTTGACCAAAAGGGTGAAAAATTAAATACAAGAGTTTTTATGGAGAAGATTTCAGAGTGAGTCGGGAGGTCATTCTAGAAGTTACGCTTATGTATGTCTTGGGCAGATCTCACTAACTGTTCCAGTAAACAAAGCCTTAAACAGGGGTGCTCCTGAGGGCTCTAGAGACATCCATACACTGTAGGCAGGCAAACAATCCCATGAAATCAGCACCTCACCTAAGACCTTACCTTGGAATATATGATAACCTATTTCACCACTGTAACAGAGTTAGGCTCAATTATAATTTCTGTACACATGATTCTTCTTCCCCTTTTATTTGAACCTATAATTAGCACTATACTCATTAAATATATGCTTCAGAGACTTAAATCTTTGGTCTGTTCATATGATGGTTGAGCCCTGAATCTCAGCAGTAATTCTTCAGACTCATCCAGAAAAACTGAGTGATGATGATGGACAACCCCCATCCCAAAAAGCAAAGAATATCTACAACTGCAAGCACAACAGTTCCTTCCATCTGCCCCATGGGATCTAAGCCTCCTCTCAATAAGAAAGCAGATTGAGGAATGAACAAACATAAGGGGGAGGGGGGAAGGAATGCAATTGTGGACCAAAGTAGACTTATTATTATTATGGTAATGGAAGAACTTGTAGCATAGACATAAATATAGTGGTTACCATAAGTTCTGAGGGGAGGGGGAGAGAAGAATAGGTGGGACATAAGGCATTTTAGGGCACTGGAATTGTTCTGCATGATTTTGCAGTGAGGATACAGAATATTATACATTTTGTTAAAACCTATGAAATTTACAGTTGCAAAATGTAAACCATAGTGTAAACTATAGAACATGGTTAATAGCAATGCTTCAATATTTATCAATTGTAGCAAATGTACCACACTCGTAAGATGTTATTAATAGGGAAAAATGTGAGAAAGAGAGGGGATAGCTGTATGGGAAGCCCCTATATTTTCAATGTAACATTTTTATAACCTAAAACATTTTCAAAGATAAAGTTAAAAAAAAAAAAGCAGTAGCAAGTAAATAGACAATGGCAATTAAAGGCAATACATGATCCTGAACGGGATCTTGCAATGGAGAAGAAAAATGCTTAAATGGACAATATGGGACATGAAAATATTGGAATATAGATTGTAAGCTTTATGGCAATGTTAAATTTTTTTTAACTTGATAACTGCACTTAAGGTGGTTGTATAAGTTAACATCCTGGCTCTTAGGAAATGTATATGGCAGTATTAAGTGTTCAAGGAGTATGATGTATACAACCTCTAGGATGTATGTACCCTAAGTATGTACCTGTTCTTAATTTTAATTCATACCGGTGGGCATAAACCCATTTTAAATTGGACTTTTAATGAGGCTACTTCAGTTAAGGTGTGGCCCACTTCATTCAGGATAGCTATTAATCCTATTACTGGAGTCCTTTATAAATGGAATGAATACAGAGAGAGAGAGATCCACAGGAAGCAAGAAGCTGAAACAGAACCCAGCAAGAAGGAAGAGACCAGGAGACACTGCTATGTGCCTTGCCATGTGACAGGAACCAAGCATCACCAGTAGCCAATACCAGAATGTCAGTCTGTGGGGAGAAAGCATTGCCTTGATTTGGACATTTTCCCATCCTCAAAACTGTGAGCAAATAAATTCCCTTTGTTTAAACCAAACCATTTCATGGTATTAGCTTATGCAGCCTAGGAAACTAAAGCAGTTGTGAAAATGGACTGACTGATAAAAGAATAGATAGAAAGAATGATATTGCAAATGTGGCAAAACGTTAAAAATGGTGGATCTGAGTATCTAAAGGGTGATAGGGGTTTCTCAGAGTTCTCTATATGGGTTTTGTATTATTTTTATAACTGTCCTGTAAGTTACAAACGTTTCAAAATAAAATTAAAAAAAAATAGTGGGAAGATAACTCGCCTCTCTGGGGTAGAATTTATTTGACTCTCTTAATACATACAAGACTAAAATTTCATAAATGGAGCACTCAGTTGAGGCTGATTAAATAGCTACATCTGTTCACAATCACGTTTTACCTTGCTTACTTACTGAGAGGTAAATTTCTATTTCTAATAGAATTATTAAACCTCAGGCAAGTATAATTTCTGAATCAAAGGGGCTTCTCTGAGGGCTTTTGCTAATTTAATATTCTCTCTCCTTAATGCTATACACCCACATAAAGCAAGGGGATTCCTAGCATGTTTTGATAAACATATTCATAAATATATATAAGAATTATTTTTATTAAAAAAGATATGCTTGCACATACTAATTGGAAATATATAGATACACAGACCTTGCCTTCCTGTTATAAGGGTCACCAGAGAGACGGCAGCTTGCCAGAGAAAGAAAATAAAACAGATATTTGAGATATAATGAGAAAAGCCTCACCTAACCTGTTTTCTGACTCTTTGGGGGATCAATTTTCATAATAATTAGTGAATAAGCAAAAGCATTGATTGGGCCCCTGTTAAACAAAAGATATTATAACTGATATCTAAGAGGGTGCAAAGAAAAATAATCATTCAACAAAGTAAAAGTGAAAATTGCATGGGTACAGAATAATATAAACCACTCATTGATAATAAAACATACAAAATCAGAAATGTGTCTCTCCTTTTAGGAAATATCAGCTGCAATAAAATTAAAATTAGGAAGTTCTATCTTTAAACATTTTAATTTCAATCCCAGTGCCATGTAGTAAATTGTCTTTGCTTCAGAATTATTTGCAATAACTTGTAAATTTCAAGGCTCATCTGTTGGAATATTTAGGTGAAGATCAAATTACAAATTTGGATTGCTTTTATTTATTTAGGTACTGGGGGCTGGGGATTGGACCTGGGACCTGTGCGAAGCTGGCGCACAACCATGGAGCCACACTGGCTTCCCTGAGTTTTTTTTTGTTGTTGTTGTTTCGGTTGTTGTATCTTTTTTTCAGGAGGCAATGGGAATGGAACCCGGAACCTCCCATGTGGGAGGTGGGCACTCAACTGCTTGAGCCATATCTGTTCCTTTTGGTTGCACTTTTTCTTTTTTAGGATTTAATTATCCCTCACCCCCACCCCAGTTGTTTTGCGCTTGCTGTCTGCTTTCTGTGTGTTCTTCTGTGTCTGCTTTTCTTCTCTTTAGGTAGCACTGGGAACCATTCCTGGGACCTTCCAGAGTACAGAGAGGCACTCGATCTCTTGCATCACCTCAGTTCCCTGGTCTGCTGCATATCTTTTTGTCTCTCTTCTGTGTCTCTTTTGGTTGTATCATCTTGCTGTGCCAGCTGTCTGCGTGGGCCAGCACTCTATGTAGGCCAGCTCACCACGCCAGCCAGCTTGTTTTTCACCAGGAGGCCCTGGGAATCGAACCCTGTACCTCCGGTATGGTAGTCGGGAGCCCAATCACTTAAGCCACATCTCCTTCCCCTTGGGTTGCATCTTGCTATGATTTTTTTTTCCCTGTGGTTTGACACATTCTAAATCTCCTGAATATCCATGATCCAAGAAAATAAGAGCCTACTCACAGCTGTCCCAGCATTTTTCTAAATCACTTTAAAATATACAAATTCTAAGTATTATGTTTCAGTGGACTTTAGGTTTAAGAAACATGTTTTTAATATTTTCATGAAATCAAAACACATGCCCCGTGTAGGAGAAAATAATCATCACTGAAATTTACAAGATGAACTCTGAGCAAACTCATTTTTTCCTTTCCTTTTTTCATACCAATTTGGGTTTTTGGTTTAACAATGAAATTTCAAAGCAGTATATTATGTTTTTAAAATGTTTAAAATGACTACATACATATATAGTAAAAATATTAAAATATACATGGGAATGAAAAATACTTAATTCAACTTAATTAACTCTGGTGAGAGGAGGAAAAAGGGAAGTGATTGGAGAAGAACCCTAAAAGTACTTCAACTAATGTTTTCTTTCTTGAAATAATAAATTCAGTAAATATGATAGAATGTTTACATAAGCAAAGCTAAGTTATGGGTATCTGACTGCTAATTCTATTATTCTACCTCTTGATGTTTTAAATATGTTACAATAAAATAAAGAAAATAAGATATCCTTTACCTGGCAATAAAACCCATTAAGAATCCAGATTTTAATTTACCAAGGAATGCAAATCATCTTTATAAAGAAATTTTCTAATTATATTGAGTTATTTAATAAAGAGCTGAACAAATGAAGAGCAATAACATTTCTGGAAAAGATAACATTTTAAGCATGTCCATTCACCCCATTATATCTATAAATTCAGTTCATTTCCCCAACAAAATCTATGCCTAATACTTGGGAGAACACTGCAAATTTTTCTTCTAAAATGCATGTAGAAGTAACATTAATGTAATTAATGTATCCTAAAAATATATAGAGATACATTTTTTAAAATGCATGTGGAAAAGAAAAGTTTCATAGGAAAGAAAAATGATTTTATAATGAAAAGCCATAGAAATTCAAACAATGCTAGTTTTTTGTTCACACAAAAACAGAGACCAGAAGGCAATTGCCCTAGACAGACATAACTATGGGAAAAACTTTTTGCTACATTTGCTGAAACATTCTATGTAATATTATTTTAAGTATTAATTAAATATTAATATAATCCATTTTCTGAACACTTGAATATAGGTTGTATACATCAAGCTCCTTGAACACTTAACACATACACTTAATATATAATTAAGTTGCTATGACAAATCAATGGGAAAGCTATATTGGGGAAAAGAGCTCAATAAGTGGAGAAAAATAGATTTGAATCCTTCCATGAAATTATATACACAAATTCACTCCAAATTACCATATCTCCGAAGGACAAAACGTCTAATAATACAGTGTTTTGGCAAAGCTCTGGGGAAACATGCTGATGCTTTGCTGGGAGGAGGGTGAATTGCTACAGCCATTTCAGAGAATCACTTAGCAGCACTGTGGAAACTAAGCCTTTATGTGCTTTATAACTCAGCAGAAACATTCTTGGGCACAGACCCCATTCTCCTGCAGGTCAGTTTGGAAACATGGATGAATAAATGCTTAACTTAGCTTTTTTTTATTGCCCAACAAAGTGCTAATGTTTGGTAGTGAGATGCACAGAATGATGAGGGACAGATGAAAGGAAACCAGCACAGACAAATAAGCCAATGAAAAAAAAAGATGGATTTTTTCATCATTTCTAATTTATGTTGTTTAAATAATTTTTATTTGGCTCTTTTATAATGTGCATCCACTAGTTAACTCTTAAAAGAACCAAATATCTAAATATCTATTAATGATATTGAATTCTAGAATTTATAATTAATGAATTTTATGGCAAGTATAGAGAACAGAAGCTAAGTAATGACAGAAACTAAAAATCAGTCCCAATTTCTGTGAAAAAGATCTTGAAGCTATGTATTTAAAGGAAATGAATAAATATATATGAGAATAAAGTTTTAATTTTAAAATATTAGCCTAAAAGAACATTTAACAAACACAGGGCTTGAGACAGTGATGCTCATTTTATTTTTGCTTTCCTCAGTTTTGTGTATTTCCGTGGGTTTAAAATGCAAATGTGAAAATTGTATACTTTAAAACAGCTTGATCTTCCTCTCAATGCCATATTTTAAAGTTGAAATCACTAAGTGAAGAGTATTTTTCTAAATTAAAAAAAATACCAAAAATACAAAATATTACCTTCTTCAGGCTGGTTAGTAGCTGCCCCGCAGTATCAAATGCCTAAGAGAAATAATTTTCTAACTAAAAGACTAGGTGGAGATTACTGGTTGCCATTTCATAGATTTATCCTGAAATGCTCCAGTACAAAGGCATGAAATGTCGAGGTTCATACAAATACTTTTAAAGTAAGGTGCTATTCCCAGAAATCATTAGTTCCACAGCACTGTTTTTCATTCAAGGGCCTCTTAATTTCAAAGTGAATTTCTTGCCTTATAAAAATATAAGTCAGTTTGTGTTGCTGGAAATTATCATCAGCCTATAATATTTAACGAAAGCATCATTTTTTTTAAAGGGACGATAGATCCAGTTAATCTCATAATATCAACCATAAAGACACATTTAGTGGATGGGATATTTTGCATGTATTAAATTTCTTCCTAATTTAATTCCTAAGCACAAGTTTTATATTCCTAAGCACAAATAAATTTCATTCACATTTCTCCTGGACTTATTTCCAAAATATATTCTATTCTTTACTCCTTAAGCAGAATATGTTCAATTCATTACCTCAGGAACTATCTTTTTTTTTTTTTTTAATTCTGTGCTTCATACATTTTTGAGGTTTATTTTCATGGCTTTACTTTCTTTTCCCTCTCAGGTTGCTAGATAACATAACTAGAAACAGCACACCTGGTTCTAGCAACTATTCTACATTTTCTAAATGCTTCTATACTCTTGAATTATAAAATCAATGCAAGTGAATTTTTTTTCCAAAATAGTTTTATATAATTAGGGGTACGAAGGTTTCTTTTGTGAATAAATTACATGTGTGTTTATAAAAAATTGGTGAAATGTCCGAAGGCAGCTCAAAGTTCATTTTGATTGTGTCTGCCTCATTGAAAATGTCCTGGATGATTCTTTTCCATGAGTGGATTCTGGATACTAGTTATCCAGTGGAGGGGGATACCTTCCAAACGTGAAAGCATAACAAACTTACCAAATATCTTAATAAGTAATAGCTGACATGGCATTTTATTGATGTTTTATACAATACTTTTTCTGAAAAAAATTAAACAATCTAGCATGTAAATAGTATGTGAAGATCGGTGGACTAAATGACAAATTGACATTTATGAAGTTCAGTCAGGCATGGACCCCATCCTTAAGGAGATTGGTTCAGCAGGGGTCAGTAATGTAAACAGAATTCAAAGTATAATATTCTGTTACGAAAAAGGTTGTATATACATTAGCATGCAAGTTTTGAAGACAGACTGTAATGTGTCTGGAAGATTCAGGAATGTTTTCCCAGAGGAAGTGGTATTTCAATTGGGGTCTGCACTACTAAAAGAAAGACATGAACTAGCAGAATTAATTTTGTAACCAAAGCAAGCAGGCAGGGAAAAGCTCACTTGTTTGAGAAGTAGCACTATTGTGGAGGCTCATTGGACAAGACGGTAGAAGGTGAGGCTGCAAGGCAGGGTGGAGTCAAACTTTGAAGGTCACAGGTTTTTGGCAATCTGATTTTGGGACAGTACTCCATTTTATACTGTGGCATATGACTTATTTATAGTTCCACTGTAATTTCATTTTTTCTTAACTTTGAGTCGTTTAGTAAATTTACCAAAGCAATGGCCAGAATTTCAATTAATTAGATTACTGTTCCCCAGTGTTGGTTCTATGAAAATCTATGGAGTGTTAATTTGATTTAATTTTTTAAAAAATGTAATGTATTTCATTTACAAATATTTCATGTGCAATTATTTTATCTACAACAATTTCATTTACAAATATTTATTGCCCCCTCAGAATATATACCAGTCACTATTATGGGCCAGAGATAGAGTAGTGAAAAAATAAAGTCCCTGTTCTCAGAAAGCTTACATTCTATCTACAGAGAAAGAAAATAATACAAATAAGCCACTAAGCAAATAAACAGGTTAAATAACGTTGGTTTGTAATAAATACTGCAAAGAAAAATGACATTAAGAAGATAGGGATGGTGGAGCTATAATAAGGGAAGTCAGGACAGCTTTCTCTGAGGAGGTAACATTTGAGCAGACACCTGAAGCAGTAGACACAAGAGCATTCCAGGATGAGGGGACAAGTAAAACATGGAGGGAGGCATGTGCTTAATGTGAAGAATGACAAGAGAGGAATGAGTAAGTGGATGAATGATATAGGGGAAGAAGGCAGTATCCAGATAATGTGGGGACTTATTGGCTATGGAATGGATTGGGGAAAACGTTTCTTAATAAAATTTTATTTTAATAGAATTTTAAACTAAGAAGAGAGATGTAAAATACTACATGGAATTCCCATATGCCTTTATCAAGATTTACCAACTGTATTCTTGTTACCCTGTTCCAAATGTGACACACACACACACTTTCTCCTGAATTATTTGAGAGTAAATTGGAGATTTCCTGATCATTTACTCCTAAATATTTCATTATGCTATTCCTGCAAATGAGAATATTCTTTTATCTAACCAGTTATTATAAACAGGAAATTTAATATTGATGCAATAGTATCATCTAATCCATGGTCCATGCATTCAAATTTAGTCAATTGTCATAACAATGACCTTTATGACTAAATTTTCCCTGATGTAGGATCTAATCTATGATCATGCCTTGCTTTTTGTTGTCATGTCTCTATTCTTTTTAATCTAGAAAAGGTCTTTAGCCTTTTATTTTCTTCCTTATCCATGTCATTTTTAAATATTATAGATCAGTTATTTTATAGAATGTTCCCAGTTTGGATTTTTCTGAGATTTTTTCATGGTTAGATAAAGATAATACCCTCTTGGAAGGAATATGCTGCAGAAGTGATGTGTATTCCTCAGTGTGTCATGCCAGAAAGTCAATGATCTTGTTTGTCCCAATATTGTTGGCATTAACTTTGATCAATTGATTAGATGGTGCCCACCTCATTTCCCAACTGCAAAGTTACTATTTCCTTCACCTTAAAATTAATCATTTGTAGGGATATTCATTGAGACTATGTAAACATCCCATTCCTAATCAAAATTTCATCACCAAAATTAGCACATTTATGGCATTCTAACTCCATCATTCGTTCTGTATATATTAGTTCACATAAGGTAAGGAAGAGATTTTGCTTTTGCATCCATCCATTCATTCATTTTCATCAGATGGAATGGTGAATTACTATTTTATTCAATAAGTCTTAGTGTATGACTATCATTATTTAATTTGATATCAAATTGATGAAGATTTGGCCAGTGAGGCATTTCAAGCTGGCTTATGTACCATTATGGTATATCTCCATCATTCTTTAAGCATTTCCTTACTTTCTAACACAACAAGGTGTTCCAGGGTCATCTTATATTTGTCCTGCCTCAGGCCTGGAATCAGTCTTTCCCCAGGGTTTCCTGACTGCTTTTAATGAAAGCTATTTAGAAAGCACAATCTTGTCTCTCAGTCAGAGTTCAGAAAACTTTTTCTATAAAAGGCCAGGCAGTAGATATTTCAGGCTTTTTCAATCATATAGTAAGTGGCACAACGTCTCAGTTCTGCCACTATAGTACAAAAACAGCCACAGACAATATGTAAATGAATGAGGTGGCTGTGTTCCAATAAAACATTATTTATAGACAATGAAATACAAATTTCATATAATGCTCATGGATCTTGAAATTCTTCTACTTTTTAATTTTTTTCCCACTATTGTAAGGTATAAAAACCATTCTTAGCTCATGGCTATATAAAAACAGGCAGTGGGCCAGACTTGGCTTGTGAGCTCTAGCTTGCCCACCCCTGCTCTAGATGTGTTCCTTATTAGTGGTCTCTCTTTGCTTCCAGGCCCAGCTTCTTTGTATTTCATTGATCCGCATGCTAAAGCCACATTGTCTTGATTTCTGAAGCTTTATAGTAATTCCTGAAACTTATATGCCTTCCATTCTTTTCTTCTTTTCACAGTTTTGGCTATTTTAGGTCCCTTTCATTTTCATATACATTTTGTGAATCACCTTTAAAACTTCTACTCTATAAAACATGTCTGCTGAGATCATGACTGGAATTTCATTAAATCTCTATGCAATTTTATGAAAATAAAATTGAGTCTCCAACCCTTGAATATTGTCTATACATACATTAATTAGTTGTGTTTTAAAGTCTCTCAGCAATTTTGTTAAAACTTTTCCTATGTATTATTGTATGATTTTTTATCTGATTTAAAAAAATATTTTTATTTTCTTTTTCCATTATTTGGTGCCAGAATAAAGAAACGCAATTGAGTTTTGCATATTGACTTTGTATTACAACCTTGTTAAATTCAATTAATTGTTCTAACTTTATGTTTTTAAGATTCCTTAGGATTTTCTACTTAAATAATTGTGGTGTCTACAAATAAAACAGTTTTACTTTTTCCTCTACAATCTTTACACTTTTATTTTATTTTATTATTGCACTAATCAGGACCTCAAAAAATGTTGACTAAGAATAGTAAGGTTGGACTTCCCTGTCTTTTTCCCATTCTGAGGGGGAAAGTGTTCAGTCTTTCATGCTTACCAACCATGCTACCTTTTAATCAGGCTGAGAAAGTTTCCTTCAATTTCTTCTATTTTCTATTTGCTAAGAGTTTATATCATGACTAGGCATTGAACTTTATCAGAAGCTTTTGCTGTATTTATTGAGATTATCTTACGGGTTTTAATCTGTAATATGGTCAATTATACTGTTTGATTTTCAAATGTTAAACCAATCTTGCATTCCTGGAATAAAACCCATTTGGTCAAAATGAATTGTCCTTTTCACATAATACTATATTCAATTTTGCCAATATTTTATTAAGGATTTTTATATCTATTGATGAGGGCTATGATTCTGCAATTTTTTTCTTGCAATATCTTTGTCAGGTTTTGGCTTCAAAGAGATGCTATCTTCATTAAAGATAAAGAAATATTCACTCAATTTTTGGAAATTATATGTGTAAGATTAGCATTTTTTCTCAAATATTTGATATAATTCACCTGGAAAATATTTCATGACTAGAATCTACTTATGGAAATTCTAAATTTTTATGATAAATTTAGTTTAATATTTATAGAAATATTCAGATTTTCTAATTATGTCTAATTTGATAAATGGTATGTTTCCATTAAAATGTTTCATTATTATTTTGATATTTACAGGCTCTATATGGTTACCCTCTCTCTCGTTCCTGATATTGATAATTGGTGTTTCTCCTATTTCTTTGTAGATTTGTTTTCCTAGTGTTTTATCAATTTTAGTAATCTTTTAAAAACAGACTACAGGCTTTCCTAATTTTTTCCGCTGTTAGATCACTTCGTATTTCATGATATCTGCTCTTCATTATTTCTTCCCATTTACTTATTTTGGATTTAATTTGCTAATTGTTTTCAGACTTCTTAAGGAGTAACTTAGGTCTTTGATTTTTAAACTTCTTTCTAATATAAGTAAAGCTGTAAATTTCTTTTACAGCACTACATCTTTCATGTCTAGTAACCCTGTACTAAAGGGAGTGCTTTCTAACAAAAAGCCATATAAATGTGGCTTTGAATTAGTGCAGTTCAAAAGGGGATCGACAACTCCTAATTTTTTTTTCTGCCTACTTTTGATCATTCTCCAGTGCCTTGAAATAGTTGTTTGTTTGTGATGTGTGTATTGGTGTGTGATGTTTTGAACTGTACAGGCATACCTCAGAGATAGTGTGGGTTTGGTTCCAGACTACCACAATAAAGTGAATCACGTGAACTTTTTAGTTTCCCAGAGCATATGAGTTATGTTTGCACTATACTGTAGTCTATTTTGTGTGTAATAGCATTATGTCTAAAAAGCCAATGTACATACCTTAATTAAAAGTACCTTATTGCTAAAAAATGCTAACCATCATCTGAACCTTCAGCGAGACGTGATATTTTTGCTGGTAGAGGGTCTTGCCTGGATGTTGATAGTTGCTGACTAATCAGAGTGATGGTTGCTGAAGGTTGAGATGGCTGTGGCAATTTCTTAATAAGACAACAATGAAGTTTGCTACATCGATTGAGTCTTCCTTTAACAAAAGTTTTCTCAGTAGCATGTGACAGTTTGATAGCATTTTACCCACAGTAAAATTTCTTTCAAAATTGGAGTCAGTCCTCTCAAAACCTGCTGATTATCAACTAAGTTAATGTAATATTCAAAATCCTTTTTTTTTTTTTTTTGGTCATTTCAACAATGGTCACAGCATCTTCACCAAGTAGATTAGTAGATTCCATCTCAAGAAACCAGTTTCTTTGCTCATCCATAAGAAGCAACTCCTCACTCATTGAAGTTTTATCATAAGATTGCAGCAGTTCAGTCACATCTTCAGGCTCCACTTCTAATTCCAGTTCTCTTACTGTTTCTACCATATCTGTAGTTACTTCCTCACTGAAGTCGTAAACCCTTCAAAGTCATCCATGAGGGTAGGAATCAACTTCTTTCAAACTCCTGTTAATTTGACCTCCCATGAATCACAAATGTTCTTAATGGCATCTAGAATGGTAAATGCTTTCCAGAATGGTTTCAATTTACTTTGCCCAGATCCATCAGAGGAATCACTATCTATGGCTGCATTAGTCTTACAGAATGTATGTCTTACATAATAAGACTTGAAAGTTGAAATGATTCCTTGATTTGTATGCTGCAGAGTGGATATTGTGTTGCACGCATGAAAACAACATTCATCTCATGTACATCACCACCACAGCTCTGGGGTAATGAGGTACATATTGTCAATGAGCAATATAATATCTTGAAAGATTCAGTAAATTATGATGTAAACAGATGTGTTGTCCTCCAGGCTTTGTTATTCCATTTTTAGAGTGCTGGCAGAATAGATTTAGCATTATTCTTAAGGGCCCTAGGGTTTTTGGAATGATAAATGAGCAATAGCTTCTACTTAAAGTCACCAGCTGCCTTAGCCCCTAACAAGACTCAGCTTGTCCTTTGAAACTTTAAAGTCAGGTGTTGACTTCTCTAGTTATGAAAATCCTAGGTGTCATCTTTTTCCAGTAGAAGACTAACAATATCAGCTGAGCTAAAGATGACATTACTAACAAGTTTCCTTGCTGTGAGGCAAACTATGTTGAGCATGCAATTGTCCCTAGGGAGGAGTAACATATAGGATTACTCTTTTTTGGAAGAGTCTTGTGTAAATTTTCATTGAGCATTGTTCTAGTCAGGGTTCTCTCGGGAAACAGAATCAACACGAGATCTCTGTTAAAAATATAAGATTTTATAAGAGTCTCTCACGTGACCGTGGGGATACACAAGTCCAGGTTCCGCCGGCAGGCTGCAAGCCAGGGGCTCCGATGAAAGACTGATGAAGGGTCCTCGATGAGTTTGCTCCGA
>PVKH010025878.1:0-13330 GCA_004027955.1 Chaetophractus vellerosus | reverse complement strand
ATTGAGCAAAGGGGCATAGCGCATTTAAAACTGCCAGCCTAGATTGCGTGATTGTTTCCTCAGCCAGACTCTAACCCCCTCGCCCCACGGGAATATGTCATAATTGTGTTCTCTCAATATCTCAAACTCAGTATTTTCTTTTTTTTTTTTTTTTAAAGATTTATTTATTTTATTACATATCTCCCCTTCCCCCCAGCTGCGGCGACGCGCCGAGAGTGGTCACTGCGCAGGCGTGGCTTTCCCCGCTTGTGGGCGGTCTCTGCGTCCGTTCACGGCCGGCTTTCAGTTCGTGGGTGGCTGGCTGCGCTCCATTCGTGGGCGACCTGCCCTGCCCGTGGCGGCTTTTGCCCTGTCCGTGGCAGCTTTTTGCCCTGCCCACGGCGGCTCCGGCCCGCCCATGGCAGCTTGCCATTCTCAAGGCGGTCTGCCCGCTAGGAGAGGTCCCCGGGAAACGAACCCGGGGCCTCCCATGTGGTATGCCGGCGCCCTATCCACTGGGCTATCGAGCCGGCCCTAAACTCAGTATTTTCTTAACAAAGGCAGTACCTTTGTGTAACAATGAAAAAGAACATTAATATGGGAAGTAAATAAACGTTTTATAATTTTTATTTTTAATCCATTTACTTTAACATTATAATTATGTACCTTAATCCTTCAGATGAACTTTTAGTGTAAAATTTCTAAATGATCTTAGCAGGCAAACCTTTGTTTAAAACGTTCTGCGGAGTCTTGGCTGTGGGATTTGGGGCAACGTGATTAACCTGCATGTGCCTCAGTTTCCTCTCCAAAATTAATTATATTAATTCCTATTCCTATTGTGAGGATTGTTCGATTCACTGTGTGTGAAACTGCGTTGTAAACAGTTAAGTGCTCCACAACATTTTTATTTGTTATTTTTGCCACTGGAATTATGGTTTTTTTTTTTAAATTTCAAAATGTCTTTCATGCGTATTTATGAAACTTCTCTGGACCCTTGACACCTGAAAAAGGTCAAGGCAATGGTGACTTTTGGCTCAAGGACAAGAGTCTGGCCCATCTTGGGCCCAGAGTTATATCATTTGCCTAAACATAAATCCCTCTAGATTCTACAAGCTAATGTCTGTATTGTAAAAACAAAAAACAAAAAAAACAAAGTCACTTATCAGGTATGTCCTGTCTTAGAAGGAGACTGTGAAGTAATTTGAAATACATTGAGGAACAGTAGTATTTTGGGACCATGATAAGCATATACCCTTTGGCCTCGAATGTTCTGTGGCTACTTTCAAATTTTTTTATTCTAGTGGAAGTTTACACATACATAATAGCTGTCACACCACAAATTATCTGACCCTCTACTTGAATTTTTACTATTAGGATATAATCATATATAACATATACACAATCATATCTCTATATAATATATATTTAAATAAAATATATGTTTTTACATACTATATATTATTTAATATCCTATGTACCATAATAGAATATAACATAAATTATACTATATATCATACTATATTTAATATTAGGTTACTATTATTAGATTAACCAGTAAAACATATAGTATATACATATATACACACACACTACAAAATACAATATTGCTGTTAAAATATTAGGTTAATTTTAGGTTATATATAGTATATGGTATATATACTAAGATATATTTAGTAATATGGAATATTATTTGTTACCTATTTGTACTATTTATAGATAATCATATATATATATTCAACTGGAGAGGCAAGTTGGTCCCCTCCTCTTTCCCAGTATTCTCCCAGGCAGATTGCACTGCCAAAACAAATACCAAGCAACTCATTTTGAAATCTTGATTTTGGTACTTGAAATCTCAGTCAGCTTTAGGACCTGGAATAGTTCCCATTCCCATTTAAACAGAAATAGACAATGGTTATTGAGTGTTGACAAATGCCAGATCCATGAGCACTCAGCTGACCAACTCCTCAGACTCCTTCCAGCCATTCTATTAACCCCAAAATGGTACAATTCTATATTTTCTGTGATTGAAGATTTTAGAATCCATTTATTGTGTTAGGGTGGAGTTTTTAATGTCTTGAAGCTATGAATTCAGTTTCTGTTTAATCATTTTTAAAAATCCTTTATTTTCAAATAATTTCAAACTTACACAACAGTTGTAAAAATAATACAAACCCCATACTGAGAATTCCAACCTATCCCTATTCCCCCAAAATACCCAGATCCATCAGTTTCTGTTTAAAATTTTAATGCCTAGGATCACCATTTATTTAATGGGTTCTCAGAGATGAAACTCAATGCTGTTCAAAATTAAATGAGATTGCATTTTAACTTTAATACTCTACATGAATGTCTTATTCCGCTTTTCAAATTGTAAAACAAAGCTAGACCAAAGACCTCAGCCAGTTTTATTTGCTCACATCTGTCACCAAAGCATGTCTTAGTTCAGCTAATAATGTGTAAAACAATTTTTATTATAAAATTTGGTGTTTTTTGTTGTGCGTAATCACCATGATATAAATGTGTATGTATCAGACATACATTAAGAAATCACATATATTTTATAACACAGATGACTTTTACAGAATGATATAATCCTTTATTTTTAATATGATTGTGGTGGCTTGGAGCTATATACCCCAGAAAAAATGTTCTTAAACTTACTCCATTTCTGTGGATGTGAACCCATTTTAAGTAGGACCTTTTGATGAGGTTACTTCAGTTAAAGTGTGACCCAACTGAATCAGGATGGGTCTTACTGGAGTACTTTATAAGCAGAATGAATTCAGACACACAGAAAGAAAGCGACAGGACGCAGCCAGAAGCCGAAAGTCAATGGAACCTGGAAGAGAAGGGAGAAGCTAGGAGAGGCTGCCATGTGCGTCTGATGATCCTTGGTCCAGAAAAGCTAAGGATCAAGGATCACTGGCAGCCAGCTCCAGACACGTCTGTGTTCTGGGGAAAAGGCATTGCCTTAATGATGTCTCGATTTTGGACTCAAAACTGTGAGCCGATAAACTCCTATTGTTTAAGTAAACTCATTGTATGATATTTGTTTGAGCAGCCAGGAAACTTAAACATGCTGATGAGTGTGTTTTGTTCCCTAGAATTTATAGAAAAATCAGGTTAGCATAACAAAAAGAGAAACAAGGAAAAATAATGAGGAATGGTGTTACTCTGCCTATTTATACATTTTTACCTAGATTTTTGTTCTAACATCCTCCCTATGTTTCGAACATAAGTTTGCTGATTACAGAGACTGTGGAACAAATGGAAATGTAACTATTAAAACAAGAATCTGAACTCTAATAAGCATCTCTAGCATAGTATATAATAAATAGGTAAGTCATAAAATCCATGCCTTTGCTGGAAGTTAAAGATGCAAACATTTTAACAGAAACAATCCCTGTGCTCTCTATGAGAGCCATGGATTCCAAGGTAGATTATATTAATTCTAAAAACTGAGTTAGTCAAGTCCCTATAGGCAGAGGAACCTTCAGGAAGAAGACCTTTGGCGGTACAGTCAGTTTTAAAATGGTGACCTACTAAAGATGGCCACTTAGAAGTAGTCTCTGTTTTCTTGCAAGACTGACTCACTTCTAAACCTTGCATGAGAATAGGAAGAAACACACACCTTGGAAAGATTATATCAATGTACTGGCCACATTTGTTGTCTTCTTTAATTGCTTAATCTTTATGAATTAGCTATTTGACTATTTTTTAACATGGGGAAATGGGATTTCGAACTTTTGAGTAAGGGCCTATTAGTATATGTAGAATTTTCAATTAGCTTGGCTGAAAAAATGTGGGAATGGTAACACAGTGAGTATAACTAACATGGCTGGTTTATAAATGGGTTTGAGGCTGAAAACGGTAGTCTAGGGATATAAATGTCAAATGAAAGAAAGCTAGGGAATAATCTAGGGACTGAATAACATAGTGAACCCAGCAGTGGATGAGGATTGTGGTTAATGATACAAATAGAAGATTGCTCTTCTATGGATTAGAACAAATGTATGTCACTATTACAAGGTGGTAAGTATATGGTGATGCATTGGAAAAATACAATTAATGTATCTTATGGACTGTAGTTAACAGCAATATTGTAATATTCTTGCATTAATGTCAAAGAATGTATCAATGCTAATGGTCAATAGGGGTATATAGTATTTTTTCTTTTGGACTAAGTAAAGCGTTGAAAAATTTACTGGGATGATGACTGCACAACTCTGTGATGAAAGTGAGAGCCACTGAGTGTACACTTTGGATAGAATGTACAAGGCATGGGACTGTATAACACAGTGAACCATGTGGTGGAAGATGGTCTATGATTAACAGTACAAATAAGGGTGTACTCTCATAAACTATGCCAAAGGTACAGTACTAATACATAGTCTTATTAATAGGGGGTGTATGGAAAAAGATACCAAGTGTCTGCTGTGGACCATAGTTAGTGCTAATAGTCTGATCATATTCTTTCATAACCTGTAACAAGTGTTCCACAACAATGTAAGGTGTTGGAGGAGGAGTGAAGTAGTAATGCATGGGAATTCTGCACATTATACATGATTGTTTTGTAAGCTCACAACTTCTCTAATAAAAAATTTAAAAAATTAAAAAAAGAATAAGGGCCTAGGAAATTATGCATTCCTTAAACATGAGATAGTCCTAGAAGTACATGAAGATAGTGAAATTCTATTTGCAGTGTCAATGTTTCAGTATTTGATAAAATTAGCAAAGCTTTATTGTATTTTCTGCCTGGGTACTCAATTGGATAAAAGATATAATAAATAAGAATTCAAAGGCAGAATATTATTGGGGGGGGATTAGAAACAATAATGCAATCATGCTCACATAATATATTTTATGAATTTATACATTCTGTATTTGAAAGTTTGTGAAGATATGCTTGGGTTTGAAATATAGATTAACACTAGAAGTTTTAATATTTTTCTCTGTTTACATACTTATTCCTTCACATATGTAAATACTTAAAAAATCTGCCAAAACAAAAACAAAACAACAGCAACAAAAATCTGCCCAAAGCAATTGTCAGAATATTCTCCCTCATTTTAATAACTTGATAGTGAAGAGAATTGAAGAATATTTTCTAAGTTAGAGAAACAATATTGCTTTCTCTAACTCTGGGCTCTTTGTATTTTGAAGCAAATTCATCACACATGCTCTTCTTCCATTTCCACATTGTAGTTTGGAAGAGTGGATCAAGATTATTTTTGACAGGCTTGAGATTTTAGGCAAAGCAATGAATGAGGGAAATGGAACCGATTTCTCTTTCCACCTTGCTGAAATTTCGTATATATGAAATTACCGAACCTGTATCATAGCCTGGCTGGAAACACTGTGAGATTGCTTCAGAGATGAAAACAAGTGCCTCCTGGTACCCAGATGCCCAAGGATGGCCTTGGCATGCTCAGCAAAGAGCCTGTAAGCTTTGGCAGCTGTACAGAAGTTGGTGGTGATTAAGCCTTCAGTTTGTGAAATCTTCACTGGGAAAGGGGAAAGAAAATGCGGGCGCCTGAGCTTTGCTTGATCTCCAGAAACTGGAATAGTAGAGTCACATGAGGTCAGGTCTGCAACAACCACGCACCACATGCTCAGGCTGCCTGTGCGCCAGCCTTAGTGTTTTTCAGGATGCTGAGCAGCACTGTCAGCTACCTCCCCTTAATGCCTCGGGGCAGGTTCGCCTCTGTGTCTTCTGAGAGGTATGTATAACGGGAATTTAATTCCATTATGCATGTTCTTCTATTTTCTCTCCTGGCACTTTCAGTCATTTTTGATTACCTAAATGAGAGCCCCTTTTGTAAAAATTTCCTTTGGGCATGGCCCTCTTGCCATTCAGCAGTGTTTCTCAGCATCTCCTCCTGAAGAAATGTATGCTAATGGGATATTACCCCAAGCAAAATGAAAATCCTGGAGAGGTAAATCCACTCCAAAGCAAGCAAACCGGCAAATCAGATGGTACCTTGTAAAGCTTTGGATAAATGCCTTTTGGCATGTCCATTATTTGCTCTGCTCTGCTCTATTCCTTTCCTATGCTAGAATAGTCTTTCAAAGACTGGAGTATACCTTCAGTAAATTTATGCAAAACCTAAGGGCATTAATAGAGATGAGTAGACATAATGTCATCGCCCTCCTCCCCCTCATTATCTCAGTACATACTGAGATCTTATTATGCGACTGTTACCTTAATGGCTCACCTCATTTAATCATGACAAAGCTCATTATCCATATATTTAGATGAGGAAGCCAATATTTAAGGAGATGAAATTGCTTACCCAGAAACACAACTGATGAGGGCAGACTGGAATTCAGTCCCAGATCTGTTTGCTTCCAAACCAATGTTTTACCATGATTCATAGAAGTACAACTTGATCAGATATATTGAGGGCACTGCATTCCTGGGCATTTAATAATTTTCCCAATTTGTTCTTGCTCTGTGGGTGCCAGAAATAGCTCAGACCCTAAAATATCTGATCAGGCCAGTTATGCTCGGTTCAGTTCAAGTAATATTTATTGAGTACTTAATATGAGTGAGGTAAGGTTCTAGACACTGGAGATTCAGAAATACATAAGATAGATCATTTTCCTTGGCTAAGCAATATAATGGATTAAAGGCTTAAGACCGTTTACACTCTTAATTTATTGAGCAGATGTTCCCTTTCATTTATTGTGTCTTGGGAAAAGGTGCCTATTTACAAAAAACCTAATAGGTGCTAGTTTAACAGTCTAGATGTATTAGAGAATTATTATTCTTATCCATGGCCCAGTTAGAAAAATATAAATGATCAGAAATATCTAATGTTCTTAAATTGCTTTTAAAGAAATCATGCCCTGTAGGCAATAAATGTCAGCATAATTATTAATAATATAATTAAGGATTTGACCTCTTAAGGAAAGCAGACATCCAATGAAATAATATTGGTTTCATGGAGTAAGAACATGTTTCCTTTTGGTCTCAATGCAGAAGAAAAAGGAGTATGTACACTTCATATGTCTCTGTTCTTCATCTTGTATTACTCTGAGCATACAACTTGAATTAAATGGTGCAATTACCGTTATGAAGTGTTGAGGAGAATTTGGCAACAATGTAAAGTGATGTTTGAAATTTTGAGGTGTTTAAGTTTACACCTTTGTTTTGACATATCTCCATATAGATTTTATTTTTATATTAAACTATAATTAATGTTTTGATTTTTTATGAACTATTTGAAATTGGCTGGGAAAATGTCAGTGCCAAACTGAGTTATCATGATAACTACTAGATCAGTTTGGAGAAGATAAACAAATAGAGTTTATTCTACTTTAGGATTCATTCAATCACTAGATGACATCAATATCAGCCTTAAGACAGTACTAGTGAGATATAGAATGTAAAAATATTAGAACAGAAATCCATATATTCCTGTAGCTCATGCTGACCTGTAATTAGTCCAGGTGAAAGCATTTCTATTAATAATGTGTGCATATTTCTACCTGACATCAGCTTGACTTGAATAAGATCTTTAGGGTTAACCTTCAGTGTTCATTCCTTCACCATTCTCTTTTTGTAATTATTATCAGCCTAATTTTCATTTGGAGGTTTTATTTCTCATAATTCATCTGGTTTTACTGAAGACTGAACTAAGCTTTTACATGCAGTCTGTGTTCTGGTTAGATCTCAAAGGCTAATGGATAATGGGACATATTCTGAGCCTTAGTTTATGTGCCCTCTGGTCTCTGGAATTGTGATCCTATATCTGAATAGAGCTTATCAAGCAAATTGAAAAAGTGAGTACACAGTCATTACTTCATGTTCTTAATTAGTTTGCAGCATTTTGGTGAGAAAATGATTAGCATGATTCTCCCCTAGTTCATTGTTGCAAAACTTCAATATAGTTGTATGGTTTGGCATTTCAATATAGTACAAAACAATTCATTAGACCCCTGCCATGTTCAGCAAAATTGAATGGGGACAGTTTAATAGCCAAGGAATCAGGCATGGGAAAAGGAATCAGCACCTTTTTTTTTTTTTTTTTTAAGGCAAACACTGTGGTCCTCTTGTAAGACATTACATAATCAGGGATGCTTTGCCGCTTTAAAATATCCTGCTTTTGTAGAATTCTTCTCCAGTATAAACATTTTTAGAAGATGTTGGTGAATTCTGATAATCTGCATAGATCCTGAAATGTGTAGGATTTGAGGGCAAGAACTGGCAATATCCTAAGTTGCTACAGTGGTAGGCAACTTATCGACAAAATATTGGCACATTATAAATGCAGATAATGTGCCAATATTGACGTGCCAATATTCACACATTATCTGCATCGATCAGGGGTAAGTTTGGTTTATACCTTCCAATGGGTTAATATCTTTCCCTTTACTTCTTAATCATTCCTTCATTCAGAAATTAGTGAGAACTACTATGTGCCAGGCATTGTGCTAGTTGCTGGTTGCAAGGTTATAAAAGACAGTCTCATCATAGATGCATTAGAGATAAATAATGCATCCAAGTCGTTTCAGCCAGAAGGTAGTTTTCATAGCATCACTTATTTGGTTGGTATGGTGTAGTGTTGGACTCCCAGTTATTACATTATTAAATATTTGCCATGGGAAAGCTTTGCTTTAACACCATGTGTGAAAATATGGTATTTGTGTTTATACATTAGGAAACACTGTTATAGAATGCACTATAATTGAAATTATGAAATTCTAGGCCCTGACATGCAAGTCTCATATTCACCATATGACCCAGAAATCCCACACCTAATTATTTATCCAAGAAAAATGAAAAATTATATTCACACACAACCCTGCATCGCGGCTTAATTCATAGTCACTAAAATCTGGAAACAACCCAGCTGTTCTTCAGCAGGTGAATGGGTAAATATCATATGCTACCTCCATGCAGTGGAATGCTACTCAGCAATAAAAAGGAATGGTCTTTTCATACACACAGCAAGATGAATGAACCTCAAATGCATTTTACTAAGTGAAAGACGCAAGATCGGAAAGGTTCATTCTGTATGACTCCATCTATATAACATCTTGGGGAAACAACAGCAGCAACAACAGGAAAACTATAGAACACACCGCTCAGTGGTTGCCAGGAATTAGGACTGGGGAAAGGAGTTGACGATGAAGAGGCAGCATGGGGGAGATTTTTGGGGTGATGGAACTACTCTGATTCATGATTTAGATGGGGGATTTGACTCTCTGAATTTGTCAAAGCACAAATACTAAACTTGGTTGTTATGTAAATTAAAAAGATATGAGTGATGATAAATAATGAAAAAGAAATCAAATTGGTAACTTATTTCTTCCAAAAACCTCCATAAATTTCATATCCCCTGATTTTGTTGTTATGTTTCTAGAGAATTATTCTTAAGAAAGCAATCAATGATATGTTCAAAAAATGTACTTTTCAGTATTAACTGTCACAGAAAGATTGAAAACATCCTAATTATAAAGTTATAGTGAGGTAATTAAATTGTGGAACATTTCCTTTGTAAGGCGTTAAAATTATGTTTCTGAAGGTTAATTATGGAGAAAAATGATCATCTTTCACTGATGTTATAAACTTACTTTATTGACCTATTCAATCTAACCTAAAAGTATTGATTTTCAAATATTTAAGAAACTCCTAGACCACTTGAAGTACTTTCTAAAGGTATACCTCAAATTTAAGCTGGTCCAAAACCTTTTATGAGTAGATATATAGATGGTAGGTAGGTAGGTAGACAAACAGGCAGACAGATGACAAACAGACTACTATTTCTGACTTCAAAATAATTTCAGTTCCTCTTAAATTTTTCTAGCTAAGATAAAATTGGCCCAAATTGTTTTTCTCTTTGGAATATCTTTCATCCACATATTCACCAGGGATAAAAAGGCTCATTATATACAAATGGTGGCTTGCAATTTCCAAAGTATTTTTTACATTAGTCTCTTTGCTCCATTGCCATATCCAGCAATATAATCAGGGAGAATAGTTTTGTGCCCAAACCCCGTACTCATTTATATGCAGCAACTGAGGCCCAGAGAAACTCAACAGTTTTCCAAAGTCACATCTTTGGTAGGTGTAAAGGGTAGAACTCAAATCTGTCACAGCTCCTCATCAAACATTGTTCATTATACTACCCGGTTTATTTGCTCCAACATTTTCCCCTTTGAAGATGCACTTCCTGCATTGCAAAAATCGCTTATTTATTCTTTTGCTATTTATTCTGGATTCATCTTTTTAAAATTATGTAGTCTCTCTGTAAAATTCTCATGAGAAAACCATGTTTCTTATCCTGTTTTGAGATATATCAGTGTGTGTTACTCATCTCTTCCTCTGTGTTGATTCTAAGACATCCACTGTGACTGGAAGAATTAAGATGTTTCTACTTCAAATACAAAGAGACAGAAAAGGAATCTTGAAGCTCATTTTAGAGACAACAATCCTGGAAACAGGCTTTCAAAAGCAAGAGCCAGGCATATGGGTAAAAAGTCTGTAAATTCTAAATAGTTCCCATCAACCATCAAGGAGGAAGGTTGAAGAATGCAAAACGTCACTTTAATGTGAGCCAAGATCCTACGTGGGTCAGTTTCCTGGGTGAGAAGGGAGAAACCTGGAGAGGAAGTGGAGAAGACAGGAGATAGGTGATGGTTCTGGCTCCCCTTTCAACCTGCATGTGAAATGCTGTTCTGGAAATTAAAGCCATGGAAATTTCAGATAGATGGATTGAATGCAAGAGCAGAGTAGCTAGAGCCTTACTGCTCTTTAAAACTTTGGGAAGTGACTCTGCTCACAGGGTCCCCACATCCCAATATAAAGGGGTGAGGTGTGGACGTGAGGAAACGATGTTCTGTGCTCAGACACAGCGTGGGTCTGAGCTAGCTGCTCTCCTCCCCCATCCTAGTCTCCAGGACCTTTTTATGATGTGCAGGATGTAGACATGTTGATTGCCCCAGTCATCTGGAACTTGGTTGGAGCTAGGATTAGGAGGGTGTCATGTATGTGGGCTAGAAAACCAGAAGCCAAGACAGGCACACTAGAAATTAGCAGTGGATGCAGGGGTACCTTCAAAGACTAGATAACAATACGCAAAGTCCAAGTCCCTTGAAACAGTTCAGTAGAGAACCAGTAGGATTCTAAGAGTATGCAATGTTTCTATACAGGTGTTTCTCCTACACTTGGCTGCCACCCAAGAAGAAAGGAGAAAGGGGAGAAAAAACTGAGACTGGGTTAGCTCTGAAAAGATTTTTTTGTGAGGTGCCAAGTTACTTTAAGTGGTGCCTTAGCTTGGCAGGGCTAAATGACAAATACCACAAATTAGGTTAGTTTTAACAACAGGAATTTATTGTCTCACGGTTATGGAGGCTAGAGACCAAAAGGATGGTCTCAGCAGGCCGTGCTTTCTCCTGGAGTCTGTCGCTTTCTGGTGCTGTGCTAACTTGCCTCCATCCTTGGAGTTGTTTGACTTTTGTCTCTGCCTCCGTCATATGGTGATTGGTCTCCTTGGTCTCCCGCTATGGCTTTCTCTGACTTCTGGATTCTGCTGACGGACTGTGTCTGAATTTCCTCTGCCTTGTAAGGACTCCACTTATGTGGATTAAGGTACATTCTAACTCAATTTTGCATTATTAAAAAGGATCTTTGAAGAGCCTAATCATAAATGAATCTATAGCTTAATAATAATAACATTTTCAAAGGTCCTGTTTACAAATGTGTTCACACCCACAGGATCAGGGGTTAGGACTTGAACACGTCTTTGGAGGGTACATGATTCAATCCCCAAGCGAATACAATGATAATTTTCACATTCTCCTCCATCCCTGGCCACCCTTGACTCCAAGTAGAAATTGGGACTTATGATCAAGTTGAAGTTGTTTTTGTAGAAAATAGAGGAATTGTTTTCTATATCTGAGTCACAGTGGGTAGTTTTCAAACCTTTTAAACACATACACATAAAATAGTGGTTACTCGTCCTTGAATGTGTGACTGGGGCCCAAGGGAATGGGACATTCATACACTAAGACATGGTGTTAGATTTTTTTCATAATTCTTTCGTTTTGAGCAGTCCTACTATGCGCTCAATCATAAGTCTGTATCTGCTCTTTCACATCTTCCCTCACCCTGAGAAACGCTTAGCAGAGTATTCATGAGCTGAAGGTGTTATAATACTCACCCTTGACGACTTGCCACTGGACTGAGCTGCGTGTGGCCAGGTGCATCCTCACAGCAACCAGAAAACATGATGGTCAGTAAAGCGTTGTGATGGAAAAATGGACTCTGCAGCCAGACTGAATGTGTCCAAATCCCAGCTCCACCATGCTGCTTATGTTTGACCTTGTAACTTATTGAAGTCTCAGTGTTCTCATCTATAAATGTGCATAATGATAGTGAGGTTTAAATGAGTCGATAAATATGTAATTCATTTAGAGCAGTAACTGGCATGTGCTGTGTGTATCTTTACTGTTAATAGTGCTTTGAGGATTAAATGAGTTAATGTGTATAGAATATTATAATATTGTACCAGGCAGATCGCAAGTGAACAAATTGTCAGCTGCTATTATTATATTATCATATGCTGAGCAACTCGGTAGAGTTTATCAGGCTACAACAAAGAGAAGTTTTCTTCTGAAACAAACAGCTCACCTGCTATGTGGATGCAATTTCAGTGAACTCCCGGCCTTTGCAAATATGTTCATCTGGGAAATGTGTTTTTTTCCAGCTCTTATTCTTTCTTTCCTAAAATATTTTCATTGGAGAGTTTCTCTAGGGTTTTTCCTCAAGGTATTTTAGCCTTTGTTCTTATGTTCTCTTCCTTTTCTCTTACCACCTGTTAGGGTTCCATTGTTTTTCACCTTCTGAGCATCCTAACAACATTATTATGCTCTTTGCTTGTTTGTGTCATTTCTCTAATCATACATCGTTTTAACCGTTTTTGCACAATGTCCCTACTTTATTCTTTCCCTGTTTGGTCTGACATTTCATCTCATTCTTCTGTCTCTCCCTTATGATCTTTTTTTTCATCTGCTTACCTTGTCTATTGTCCTATTCTGCTCTATCCCATGTTGTGATTCCTGGATAATCAAGGAGCCTACTCTTTGAAGTGTCCACCCTCCAAGGCTAGATTTTCTGATAGTGATGATCAACTGTGTTGAATCTCTTAGTTCTGGTTCAGCATTACCTAAAAAGCAATGTGATGAAAAAGGCATACGTGAGGTATGAACCTGGAACCAATACAACGTAAGGACAAGAATATACCTTGTAATATCTTATAGATCTGCATTCCAGGCCCAGCTTATGAACTTACTAGCTGTGTGACTTTGAGCAAGTTTTTATAACCTCACAGTTTCTCAAATGTAA